>JAAOAK010000289.1:0-55613 GCA_013396175.1 Fusarium denticulatum | reverse complement strand
GACGTAGAGACTTCCGATCTGAGCGAATACAATATATTCACCCTTATCAGGAGCTTTGTAAGGATTCTCTTTGGTGGGGGAACGGTTAGAAGCGGTAGAAGAGCGTGCGCCAGCATAGGCGGCTTCGCCAACAGAAGTTGGCTTAGTGCTGGGATTGAACACGTTGCTGGAACTTGAAGCAGGTGCAAGACCAGACGCTGAAGGAGTCTTAGACTTGAGATCCATGGTAAGAATGTATTCACCAACGACATTTGGACCATGCTCAACAAGATCAGGTTGAAGAAAGTTGGCGTTGGGTTTGAACGCATAAAAGGTTCCGACACCTCCGTACTTGGATTTACCAATAGGGACCCAAGGCACGTTGTTTAAGGCGATAGTCTGTAAAAGGTTGCCAGTCGAGTGGGTGTCTGTGAAGTTGGTCCTCGTGACTTGAGTAAGGAATTCCTCTGGTCCCATCCTGTACGTCATCCTCGCAGCGTAGCGGCCCAACCACTCTTCGGCCCAGACCTCGAAGGCCTCTTGCTCTTCTTTCTTTGAGAAACTCTTGGCGATTAACTGGTTGAATGCATCGTAATCGGCACCCGGAACGTGGCATCGACGGATTTTCGCTTTGTTCGCTTCGTACCATGCCTCGAACTGCCACTGCAACGGGGTCCAGGTCTTCCGGATCTCCTGGTCGGTTTTGGGTCGCTGCATTCTTGCGGTTCAGTACTGGAAAACGTAAAAGAGTAAGAAAAGAGTCGGCGAGTTTGATGTCTGGGAAGAGAAGTTTAGCACAAGTTAACGAAAAGAGAGGATAGGGCTGCTATTTTATACCTCGAGCAAGTTGAGATCGCGGCAGTAAAGTTTGGCAAAATGAGGCTCAGTAACTCAAAGGCAATAGGATTTGCAGCTGAGGAGCACGCGAAGTTTAATGGTGTGCTGCAAGAAAAGTCTCAGTAAGAGTGAAAGTGTCGGTGATTCACAGATACAGTGGAAGGTTAGAGAGAGGTAGGAGTGCAAGATTTCACAGAGCAGAGTTGATGTAGTTGATGTTTACGCAACAGTGAATCATACGAATGGGAATAGTTACACAACTCTTTGGTTGTCATACTGAGGGACCACACGTGATCGAAAATTAAGCCTCACAACCAGTGACTCACCGCAGTTTGTTTGACGCTGTAGAAGCTTAAGGCCGATTACTTACACGTATAAGCGAACTCGATAAAAACTCTCCGTTTGGTGCAACAATACATATGGATGGGGTGCTTCTATACCCGCTGGATGTACACTGTTTCAACATATTGTGGAGTAAACAGGGCAAAGAAATAAAGTCTAAACCCCAGCTTCCGTTTATATCTCCGATGCGGACCGTGTTCGTTCAGGAAATGTGTCATACTGTCTGATGCAATGTGTTGCAGAACGTGGGAATGCCTATCCTGAAGGTTTTGTGGAACACATTTAACGACGATATCGCTTCAGGCATTAGCATAAACTGAAGTGATTAGACATTTTTACGAGCATGTACCATTACACAAGGTTGAACAAAGGCGGATAGCTCGCTTGGTTAGGGCAGGCAATCATTAAGTATCACCAAGATGAAACCGACAGTGTGACAAATCGATGCGGTGTTTAATGCGTGGGACAATGCGAAGATCATAAGTTCTTCTGTCCACAAGGATCACGATATCAATGTCGAAAACCCTAGTTGTATGGCACCTGGGCGGGATTGGTTAAGCAATTTATGAGCGAGACCAGTCATCCGACAGAGTTCAAGTGGACACATACGCAGAATGTTCAGTACAGAATGATCAAATAGGATATTATTGGGTACGAGAATATGTCCAAACTCTCAACTCAAACACTGCACTACAACAAATTATCGACATGCATTTTACGCAGTCTCAGTGTGAGTTGTCTCTCTCTCCTCAAGCTCCCCCTTCAAACCACCAGTGCGCTTCGCCTCCTGAACCTTCTCATCAAACCCACCACCAGCCTTTGCACTTCGCCAAGCAGGGACATTACTCTCAAACAAAACATCCACCTCCTCAAGGGTCTTACGTGCTGTCTCGGGATAAGTGAAGAAAGCGTGGAACGTCATGGCGATACAGAAAGTTCCGAAGATCATGTACGTCTGCCACTGGATGTTGGTGAACGAAGGTGGGACAAAGAACGCAAGTGCCAAATTGAAGCTGTGAGTTCACATGTCAGGATATGTGATTAGTCTGGTAGTGGGGGGAGTGACTTACATCCAGTTACCAGAGGCAGCGAGACCGACACCCTTGGCTCGGTACTTCAGGGGGAAGACTTCACTGGCGTAGATCCATGCAACGGGTGCCCAAGTGAGACCGTAGATGCCGACAAAGATGTATGCCAGGGCGATGACTGCTTTGGCGGGAGCTCCTGAGATGGCCCAGGTAAGAATGTCATTACCTTCGATACCGTCAACGGGGTACCCGTGAACAGCCATGACTGCTCCGCTGGTGAAGTGAAGAACACCACAGATCAAGGCTCCGCTGACGAGGAGAGGTCGGCGGCCAAGACGATCGATGTAGGGCAGAACGATGCCGGTTGTTACGAGGAAGATGACGTATTGGATGATGGAGGATGTTAGAGCGGTGTTTCCAGTCATTCCCGCCATTCTGAAGATGTAGACGAGATAGTAGAGCATGACATTTCCACCCCTGGTCATATCAGCAGCTGTTCCCACGCGTTACAGGGGCACACTTACAGGAGTTGCTGCCAGATCTGTACACTCACACCAACGACGGTGCGTTTCCAGACTCCAGGCGCAAAGAGACCAAGATAGCCGATATCCTTGGACTCACGGGCGATTCGTACAGCTTCACGGACTTCTTCCATCTCGGCAATCACAACAGAACTGTCGAGGTCACCGCCAGCGTGGAGGTGGGCGAGGTTGTAGTGCGCTTCTTCCCAACGGTCGTGCTGTGCAAGCCATCGAGGTGACTCGGGGAAGAAGAACAGGCCGGTGAGGAGGATGAAACCTGGGACTGCTTGGACTCCCCATGCGATGCGGAAGGCGGCTGGTCCATCAATTCCAACGGAGCATCCGTAAGAGATGAGGTACATGATCAGGATTCCTGATAACATTAGCACGAATCTTTGCAGGCGATGTCGTCAAACTCACCCCACTCAATAGACCACTGCTGAATTCCGACAATTCTCCCTCGAATATCCGAGGGCGCAAGTTCAGCAAGATACACAAGGACCTGCGAACTCGTAATACCAACAGCCACACCACTAACAACACGACCAACAATGAGATGTGCCACGTTCTGTGCAGAACACTGAAGAACAGCACCGGCGATCCAGAACAGACAAGCGATCATAAGAGCCTTTCGTCGACCGAGTTTATCGGCAATACCTCCTGCGGCGAGGGCACCTACAAATGATCCTGCTGACATGGAGGCTGTGATGCCGCCTTGCTCGGTTGAGCCTGGGCTGTTGAAGTAGTCGAGATATTGGTCGGAGCCGATCCAGGCGCTCATGGAGCTGATGTCGAAGCCGAAGAGCATGCCGCCGATCGTGCCAATGGCAGCGAGTGCTGTTGTCGTTAGCTAGAACTCTGTATGCAAATATCAGTAACTGTACCGTAGATGTTCCAGATCCGATACATGGTGGATGATGATGTGAATGACACTCAAAGAACTGCAGTCCCTTGACTGGCAAAGTCCTCAGTCGGGCTGAAGATGTTCTTTATATAAGAACATCCTCGAGAGCATCGTCAGGGATGGCGTGGAGAAGATTAGAAGCGCGCGAGTGAGGGTTTGCGATGTGATGGGGGCCCGCTCAACGTCATGCACTCGTGTAATTCTGCCCACGGGGTGATCGTCGCTTTGTGGGTGATAGCGTTGGCGCGCTTGGCTTGGCTTGGCTTGTGAGCTTGGCCTTGCTTTGATGAAAAGTGAAAAAACTTGCTTCACATAATACGACATCCTAAATTTTGACTATTCATCCCTAAATTTTTGCACGCTTCGCATCGTGAGCACACTTCTAACAACGACTTCACTTTCCCTTCTCCACGGCGATGCAGTTTACATTGGGAACAGTGTTTTATTCACTTACAATACCACGTGAGTTCAAGATTCGATACATACCTCAGCGGAAACATGAGCTGCTCCGCGAACAGACGTTGCAAGAAATGATATCATCGAAAAGTCAATATGGGAACCCCTGTCAGAATGTCACATTGGGGTACTCCAACAGCGCCATAACCGTGCAGAGTTGACATACGAGATACGATTTCTCGAAAGACTCTAGAAGTCTTGGCTGGACCTGATTGGAGCGCATGTTATTCTGTTGGAGGTGTCGCAAAGCAATGATCATCACTGCATTTTGTGTATGTGTGCCTGATTTCGAGGCCATGCTGAGGCTCCACTGCTGCTGGTCGCATTCATGAGGATTTGTTGTTACTGATCGAATCATACTTGTTTCTATCTTGCCTAAACCAAAAGTCTCGGGGGTTTTGGGCGTCGAAAAGGCAGGAAATTGTCGTTGAAGCTGATATCTTGGAACCGTTTGGCTATGTCATCAGCGGCGTCGTGTGGGGAAAGGACCGAAAGCTTGTCTACATTCCCCGAATTCTTCCCCAAATTCCCCAACTTTATTCGGGGTAATCGAGGGCTCCGGGAATTCGAGGATGGAGAGCGAGAATGACTTCAGATATTTGCTGTTTTATGCTTATTCACCTCCTAAAGGTCTTTGAGAAGTCTTGATCTGATACGAGAGGTCTTGTTTTGCGACAAAATGATCTGATGCTCATTCATTAGGCCGAGGCAGGTTTTACGCGAATAATGGAATTGTCATTTGAACAAGTCCATTTGCCAAGTCGGGTGTTCAACCCAAGACGGGTAAATTGATAGTGCAGACGAGAACGGCAATGATCTGGAGGTCTCGGCCAAAGTTCAGAAACTCCTGGAACTAAAATTCAGCGAGAACAGTCTTTGACGGTTGAGAGCTTGCCGAGAACATTTCTTATTAATGAGCCAAGCGTCTTGGTACTCTCATATCCGAGCCAACGGTATACCATCTTCCCTCACCATCAGCAGAACAGATTCTGAATCAGCACGGTAAGTATTTTCTGAAGATTAATGAGAGCATCCTCTGTATTAAACTGTGTCCTACCCGCACCCGTAAGATCGCACCGTTAGCACACAAGGGGAGACAATAAAACTTAGGACTTCTTTAAGTAAGTTTGGGTAAACTTGGGGTGATTCAGAAAGTCTGTGGACCAGTTTATTTTGGCACCCTGGTTCAATCCTTTGGAGGTAGTCCTCATGTCTAATATGTACTCGAAGAAGAAACTATACTCCCATCTCACATCATCATACAGTAACATGGCCCTTCAGTGCTCAAGTATCTCATCAACAAGATCCCAGTCAAAGCAGCCAGCTGCCCAACCTACACTTGCCGCCAAATACTCCAACACATGAACGCGCCACATAATTCTGATAAACAACTTTCACCAACTCTACACCCAGGCCTACACTACCAGCTTAAAAGTTAGAGCTAGCCTTGTACTGAGCTCCAGCAGTAACGCCAACGTTCTTAACAACAACGCTCTTTCCAGTACTGCTCGTAACCTTGACGTCGACAGATGTCTTTCCAAAGCCAGCAGGGTTCTCGAAGAAGTTGTAGTCCTTGCGCTCAGTGCTCTTCCAGGTGCTACCGCCGTCAGTGGAAACCTGCACGCTCTTGACGGGCTCGTTGGCGTTGACGACCTGGATGGAGAACCAGTTGGCGGAAGTGCCCTCCTTGTTGTGGAGCACGAGGGGCGTGGTGATGCCGCACTCGACGAACTTGTACGACGTCTTGACGATGCCGTCTGTGCCGCCGACGGCTTTGAAGGCGTCGGGGAAGAGGTCGAGATGGCTGAGGTCACATTCGGGACACTTGTCGACGATCTGATGGAGTCAGTTTAGTACTTTATTCTAGTGTCGAGGGTCTTACCATGGCCTTGATGGTGCCTGAAGGACCGGTGACTTCGATACAGGCACCGCAGTTGGCGGCGTTGTCCCACTTCTGGCCAGAGAAGGCAGTTCCAAGGATATCAGAGGGGAGAGTGTAGGTTGAGAACATGCAGTTTCCGCCAGCAAGGTTACCGCCGTAGAAGGTAGAAGATCCAGAGACAGAGGCACCGTTTCCAAGAGGTGTAGACTTGGAGGTAGAGGTGGCCTTGGGTGTAGAGGTCTTTGGAGCACTGGGCTTGGTAGTCTTGGTCGTGGTAGACTTGGGCTTAGAAGCCTTGGGCTTGGAGGCCTTGGGCTTAGAGACCTTCTTCGGCTTGGTGGTCTTGGACTTGGAGGTCTTGGGCTTGGAAGCTGTAGTCTTGACCTCGACGGGAGAAGACTTCTGGCTAACAACCGTGGGGGCCTGGGAGATGACAGGCTCGGGAACAGGGTACTGAGTGTGGACGGGCTCAACTGCAGAAGAGTGCGAGTGTCGGACCTTGCAGGCTCGGCCCATGACAGCGGGAGCTGCGAGAAGAATGGGGAGGAAGAACTTCATCGTGATCGACAAAACAAGTTTCAGATGTCAAGGATGCCAAGTGATTGTCTTGGGGCTTGCCAAGAACTGAGATTTGATACAAAAAGAGTGAATTTACTTGAAATGAATGAATGAATGAATCGTCTAGATTCTCGGTACGAAAATGAGTGACTGAATGAGAGAAAGTGTCAAAAGGTAACAACCCCAAATCGAAGAGGGAGAACGAGCTTATTATTTAACTTAGCATCCCACAATCAAACTACCTAATCGGATCCCCGGCACATCATCCAATCTCACTCCTGCAGCATGAAATGAACGCCTCTGGTGACAACTGACAAACGGGTCTAGAAGCTGTTTCGGTAGGGCTGACACACGCTTTCACGATCCTTCTAATTTCGCAGCCGGGGGTACTTGCAGGGGTAGCCTGGGGGGCGACATGATGGAAAACGGTCGAGCCAAACTCGATTGGTGCGAGTGGCCGTTTGGAATGGCCCGATCGAACCGAGGGGATCAGATTGTAGTGCTGTTAATGTGGGTGATGGTGGTGGTGGTGGTGATTTGGTGGGTGTATCGACAGATTAGAGTTTCATGCGGTGGTGGGAGACGGAGAAATTTAACGGAAGAATTGTTCGAGAGTTGGTATGGGCTGTTATTGGATGGTTTGCGTGAGTTAGTTTGTGTGTCTGAGATGGGAGATCGTAGAGTTACATCGTGATCGGGAGCTGGTTGATTGATTGACGCTACCAATTCTGAAACCCATCGGCATTTGTTTATGCTTTGCTCTGATGATAAAGATTCAAGAACCCTTCTAAACCCCAACTTCCAAGTAAAGAATACACATATGAGTTTCGATTATCACGAGGCATGACTACTGAAGTCTTTCCTGATGTTGTTTTCTTTGTTTAGAGTCTTGAGCCTTTCTGGCACCTCGAGGAGTGGAAATGTTGAGTAAAGGGGCGGGTAAAACGTGGAGTGTAACAGAACTCATTGAAACGCCAAGACTGAAACTGTTTCTACTGGGATACTGCAGCTCGTCCATGGATACGCTACGATTCGTCTGTTGAAGGTTACAAAAACTTCTCACTTTGCAATTGATATGTGGTCCACGTCTAGGTAATCCGATTGAGTCTCATTGGTGAAGCGCGTGGTCAAGGTGGGTTGAGAATCTTGTCAAGGCTAAAGTTGCCTACCCGGGACCAGCCTGCGTTACATCAGCCGACATGATTGCGGCACGTCTGAACACTTTCAGATCAGAATTAGACTGCTGAAAGTCGATTGATAGATGTTCCATCACTCGAAAAGCTATTGTGGGTATTCTTTTTTCTCAGTTGCACCAAGGAGGTCCTCGTGGATGAAGCTGTCATGATTCATGCGGGATTCAGTCAATTCGCTGCGCCAACTCAGCTCCTGTTTCTATTGCTTGCAGAACGATATCAGCTCCACGTCTTTCTTTTAAAGCTATCGCATGCCCTGGAAATGTTGGCCTTTGACTACATTGCCTCGTCAGCATGATTGAAGGCCACTCGACAGCTAACAAGACCATTTGCATGAGACAGGCCTGGTTCAGACTTACTTCTAATGCGCTGTGGTGGTTGCATCGCAGATGAACTGGTTGTGATTCAAGCTCGACAAGGAAATGACAGGTCCGTGTATAGAATCATCTCACGATATAACAATGATGCGCCGTAGAATGAAGCAGTCTATCATCTTAACGCTGCAGAGTGTAGGTGAAGTGGGTACAAGAAGGTATCACTTACAGACCCAAGATGAAAATGCCTGTGGATGGCGATGGACATAGAGGTCTCTCTATCTCGTTTCGTACACTTGAGCATCTAGCGAGGCATTGTTCATGCCAGTGCACATATTTGTAAGCATTTCTCGCCCGCATCATTGAACAAACCCAAGCAGCCCAATGGTCTTATTTCGGACTGTAGACTAACCTCTGGATGGTGTCTGTGAGACTTCGAGACACTTGGACGGAGTAGTATTCACCCGGCTCGTAGACGCCAACCTCATCATGATACCAGAACGGTGGGTTTCCATGACCGCCTCAAAGCCCTGACAATGGTTATATGTCCGATCACATTTTAGAGTTCTGTAGAGGTATTTTAGAAAAAAGTGACCGGGACTTTGAGGGGTGAACTGTGGGCTCAAGGTGTCGGTCTCGGCTGCAGAGCGGACGCAATGCAACCTCAGACGCCGTGTGTCCGTAAACGGCAATCAGAGCCTGAAACTTCAATGCTGAGACGGACTTGAAGACTTTGAAGTCCATTTACTTTGGCTACTTTAATTGAGTATGTTTAGAGACAATGCCCAAACGTGTCAAGCCTCAGTTCTTATCGTGTATCGATGGTAGAAAGCATACAATATTGACAGCAATTAAGCAGTGTTCAAGATGAACGGAATGACATCATGCATGAATGTGCCTCTCGTTTAATGCAGATCAGATCGGAGAATAACTTTGACATTGGACTATGGCCCGGATGTTACAAGACGAAGCAATGCCACGTCGACTCTTAAGATTACCCAAGGACGAAAAGAGTGCTTACAACCACCCACACATACACACACAGTCGTGACTTGGCTATGATATTACCTGCATTATAGTCCCCTCAACTGCCGAGTCTGTCCATTGATTGGCGACATCAATCCATGTCACTTCGGCCGAGAGATCGGGTCCGGAAGCGAAGCGAAGCGTTAACATTACCGCCTCAAAAGATCTCCAGCATTAGAACCTTTCGGAATTCGGTCAAACGTCTAGCGGGGTCCCGAGGCTTGCACCTTGTTAAACAAACGTCATCTCTACCGGTATCTTTCGAATACTAATCACATGAGGTAGACGTCTAGTATTACGAATCCTCCGGACGCAGTTTCAAATACGGCACCGAAGGATACCGAGGTTTTATGTCTGTCCGTCGGAGGGATTACCAAGACAGAACAAAACAAGAGACGGAATTGGGGACACCAAAAGATGAAATGCCATAGTGGCGCACGATTGGACACACAGGATCCAAAGCTGAGTTTCAATCAAGGCCCCAATTACCCCCTAAGGCGAAGCGTCCGAGCCTCGGCATTGCTTACGACCGGACACGTTTTCTCAACATGGACAGACTAGACGGAGCTGAATCACCTCCTCCCCAGCTTTTTCTCTTTTCTCTTCTTACTGGCGGCCGGTTACGTTCCCCACCGACCGGTCGATCCCCGAGGGCGCCGGTGCCGAACACTCTACGCTTGACGGGGATATGTCCTCATGGGAATAGCGTCCCGCGTCCTAGCGCGCTGCCAGTGGAAAAGCTGACCCAGACACCGCTTTAAACCTCACGGAGATAACAACCCCAGAGAGACAAGACATCCTGCACTAACGTAGAGAAGCGTGCTAGCTGTTTATTTTTAAGGGAACGTGAGTGAAATAGTGAGGTACTAAAAGGCCTGAGTCCCCGGATTGTTGAGACTGATTACAACTACTAACTAACTTAGATCTCTTGTTTACTTACTCATTCAGTGGATGAAAAAGAAGTGTGATACACTTGTTGTTTATCATCGTGAAAAAAGATACACATACGCCACTGGGTATAAATACCGGAAGGATCGACCTACTGTCTTACAACTTTGACTCAAGTTAGATCGGGAGACACAAACCTGTTGCTCAACATTCCACAACACAACCAACCTACACCAACACTACCTTACACAAAACAACGCCTACCTCCACCAAGCAAACAACACCATCATCACAACTGTTTCACAATGGCCCGCGATAACCTCTCCATCGTGCTCGCTGAGCGTCCCACCACCGACATCATCCCCGGCCAGACCTTCACCCAAAAGACATCCCCAGCTCCCACACCAGCGGATCTCCAAGATGGCCAAATCCTCGTTGAGACCCTCTACCTATCCCTCGACCCCGCCATGCGAGGCTGGCTCCGAGGTACGTTTTCGTTCCTTCGTATCACATAGTTATCTTGTACTAACAACCCCAGACATGCGATCTTATCTCCCCCCCGTTCAAATCGGTCAAACCATGCGTGGTTCATGCGCATGCCGCGTCCTCGCCTCAAAGAGCAAGCAGGCCAAAGAGGGCGACATCGTCTCCGCCCTAACAGGCTGGACTGAATTTGCAATCCTCCCCGAAGGTCGTTTCGAGCCTGCATCCTTGTACCCTGGTCTCCAAGACCCCAAGGACATGCTTTCTGCTCTTGGAATGACTAGCTTGACTGCTTGGGTTGGCATGTCCAAGATCGCTGACCCTAAGCCCGGTGAGCTTGTCGTCGTGTCGGGTGCTGCTGGTGCTACCGGAAGCGTGGCGGGCCAGATTGCCAAGCTCAAGGGCGCGAGGGTTGTGGGCATCGCGGGTGGTGATGATAAGTGCAAGTGGCTCACTGAGGAGTTGGGCTTCGATGTTGCATTGAACTACAAGGCGGACGACTTTAAGGAAAAGTTCGCTGAGGCGACAAAAGACTACATCGATGTCTACTACGACAATGGTTAGTCTTACCCAAAGCTTCAAGCATTATAGAACTAACATGTTTTAGTTGGCGGCGATATCCTCGACATGTGTCTCATGCGAGCAAAGGAACACGCCCGCTTCATCGAGTGCGGTCTCGTCAGCCAGTACAACGCCGCCAAGCCCCAGGGCCCCCGAGCATTCTCCCAGATCGTCACTATGCGCATCCGAATGCAGGGCTTCATCGTCCTCGACCACGTCAAGGACTTCCCCGCTGCCCGTGCTGAGCTGGCTCAGTGGATCGCGGAGGGTAAGCTCAAGAAGACGGAGACTGTTGTTCGTGGTGGCCTCAAGGTCGCTGAGCAGGCTCTGGTCGATCTGTACAAGGGCATCAACACTGGAAAGTTGATTGTTGAGATCAAGAACCACAATGAGACCCCTTCGAAGCTGTAGAGGGTAAGACAAATATTGTCGTTTGTGGTGTGTACACTTGCGAGTTGATTGTTGGGATCAGGAACCACGAGACCCCCCGAAAGTAGGGGAGGGAATGGGATTGTTTATGAGATACTCCGTACCTTGTCGGTAGTTAATGATATGCCATGATTTATGGATAGACTGTTCAGTGTTCACTGCTGCATGTCGCTAGGTGTTTGTTCAAGACTGCATATCTGAACAACTCCTGTCGTTATTGCTGTCCATCTAGATCCCCGCAACTTTTCTCTATCCGTGTCTATCGATGCCACACTCCATCAGTAAACGTAACGAAAGTAAGGGTTCTCCTTATCAGTCAAGTCCTGAAACGCCAACTTTGCTCTCTCACTCTCATCTCCCAGCCCCAGAGCATCTCTTCTCTTATTCTCATTCCTCAGAACAAAGTACAACGTAGTCGACGCACAGATACAAATGATGTAACTAAAACAATCAGCCAAGATCCTCAAGCAATTCATGCCAAACTTACCAGATAATCAGTCCCAGCCAAAGAGCAGGATAGTGATCCTTCTTCGTCTGACTCCAAACAAGCTGCGGCCCAACAATATTTCCCACACAATACGCAACAAATATCGTAGCAGCCATAAAGCTCTTCTTCGTATGACCTGCAACATTCGACATTCCAATAGTAATTATCAGACTCACCGTCCCCCCAAAGAACCCCGTAATCGAATATCCCACCACCGGTGCAGCAGCGCGGTAACTCCACTCGCTCTTCCAGATGATGGCACAGCCCGCGATGACAGGGAGACACGTAAAGATGAGCATGAAGATACGGATGTTGGTAAACTTGGAGCCCAGCCAGCCTGTGAGGAGGATCACGATGAAGCACAGTCCTCCGAGGGGGAATTGGAATAAGATCGAGTGCAGGGTGCTCCAGCCAAAGGTTGAGACGATGAGGGGTCCGAAACCGCTTACGGCGCCGTTGACTGTGTATGCTGATGCCATCATAAGTGCGACGAGCCAGATCTTGACGTCGAGGATAGCTTCTTTGAGCTGAGAGCTTTTGAACTTGGTGCAGCGCACACCGGTTTGTCCGTGTCTCAAACGCTCAACAGCAGCGAAGCGTTCTTCAGAGGTGAGGAACCAAGCCGACACAGGCGAATTCGGCATGATGAAGCAGAACAGTCCAAAAAGAAAGGTGAGAGATCCAGCAAGAAGATAGATATACTGCCATCTCTTCAACCCCCCGCCCGTAATCTGCGCAAAACCATAGTTCATCGCTCCACCAATAATGGTGAACAGTCCCGTCGACGAGAACCACCAACTCTGTCGCAAAGACTGCTCAGACTGCGTATAGTACCCCGAGACAATGCACATGAACCCAGTGGGGATGATACTCTCCACGAAACCGAGGAAGAATCGCTGGACGTATAGACCCTGGTAGGACGTCACCGCAGCAGTGAGCATGCAAATAGCAGCCCACACGACGACCACGCCGCCGAGAACACGACCGATGTTGAATCGTTGAAGAGCAAATGTCATGGGATACAAACCCGCCAGCATTCCAAAGTAGAACAGGGACGTCGCCCAGCTTAACCGACGGGTATCGACTGTTGGCGGTGTCGTCGATGCATCAACAATAGTAAGGTGTAAATCCGTCGTCATACCGAAGAGAACTGCTGAACCGAGAATAGCTTTGTCATAGTATACAAGTCCATCTATACATGTTAGAAGAGCTAAGGAAGGATATGGTAGACGTACAGCCTATGATCATAGCGGGGATGAGAAACAAATCAATCTTTCGAACTGCGCGCGCCGCGACAATAGGATCAATCGAGTGCTGCTCCTCGCCTACAATGGCGATAGCTTCATCTCTCATTCCCACCGGCGCGTGCGCGGCATTTACTTCACTTTCTGTTCCCATTTTGCTCTTGTGGCGAAAATATCATGAGGTTGTAATGAGCAATTGAGTTCTGAAAAACTAGCTACAAGCTCAAAAATTGGCTACTTTATTTCTTTTTAGCCGCAGCCAAGCAAATTAAAATGTCATATGATACAGCATGCATAGCTTCAATGAGGCAATTTTTTCATCACCATCGATAGCCGTTTTAAGCCTCAGCTGCATTCAAAACACCCTTGTAGCTCATTGAGCTAAAGTGAACTACCAGAGTGTTTTTTCTTTAGTTGGTGTTCTGGACCTGCGGATGTGAACCGGGATTAAAATGGTTCGTGGGGGTTTGTCGATCGATGAATGGTGAGATTTCACTCTACGGCCCGTTTAGTGATGCCTCGCTTGGAGATGCTGTACTGTATTTCATGATATGATGACAAGTATACCTAGAAAAAAGACTCGCCTCGAGATGCTATCGCTAAGCTAGGAATGCATGTTCTATAACCTGTGATGCCCTTACCCCCCAACGCCTGGCTAACAGTATATTCAACGACCCTGGTATCAAATCAGAAGATTCTCTTAGTACTAGGTCCAACCCATTGCACTTCTGAACAATTCCTGCTCGACCTCCACTGCTCAATCCTCTCAGTCAGCCATCCTGACTTGAAATCCACCCATCGATCCTGGCGATCTGGCGGTGGTGGTATAACATTGCCCTTGTCGTCTTTGACCTCAGGCTCGATAATCTTCTCGGGTTGTCGTGGCTCGCCTACCCGGAAGGATTTGGAGGTAACACACTTTTTCTCGTCGCGGCCTCTCCAATTGTACTGTAGACAATCGCTGCTGCCCTTGCAGTACTTGCCGCATGCTTCGAATGAGTCGATTCTTGCTTCGGGCGGTGCAACTGTAAAGTCCCATTTGCCATTGTCCCAATTCTCTGCAACTTCACGATCGCCAGGATGGTGAAACTTCCACACGTCAGAGTAAAGTAACGGGCGCTATGATGGTTAGAAAGGTTAAACAAAGTTTACCGGTGTTCAACTTACCCCGAGCTGTCGTTGCGCAAACTCCCACCGCCAAACGTCAACCATGTCTTTCGGCGACGACTTGTGTAGCGTCATGACAGGCTGGCACCAATACTTGTCGCTGAAGGGAATACTGTGCAGAGGATGCGGGTTGAACAGCGGCCAGTATCCCCTCAGCGGAACACTAACGTTCCACAACGCCCATCCCGTAACGCTGTCACCGCAGCAATCGTCCCGAAGCATGGGAAGCCACTTTTCCGTAGTTGGCGGTTCCACGTACTGTCCGTAGGGTGTTGTCTTACGGACGAGGAGTGCCCTCATCGCACCACGGCTGAGAACAAAGCCTGGCCCGCCGTTTGCGAACCACGTCTTTATGTCTTGTTTAACGTCGTGCGTACCCGGCGAGGGAGAGCCCATGTATAGCGGCGCATCGGGGTCGAAGGTTTGGAGGAAGCGGAAGGCGTTGTCCCAGAAGACATAGCTGTAACCGTTAGTGGCGTGTCAAGCTGCGCGGGCATGGAAACTTACGTATCTGTCTCGAAGAAGAAGTAAAAGTCTTTGTTTGGCTTCATCTTCCATGCGCGCTCGATCATTGGGAGGAATTTGAACTTGTCCATCCTCCAACCTTGGATGCGCGCTGTCGCTTCCATGTCCACGTCAAGGGTGCCATTTGCCCGCATTTCCTTCTGCCACATGTAGTTCACGAAATCGGGGTTGTCGTGGTAGTAAATGGCGGGTAGGTCGGCAAGGACATCGATCGCTTGATGGTTGTGTACCGTTTCGTCGAGATCCGAGAAGACCAGCAGCTCGTTCTTTCCAAAGCAAGCGCTCACACTATCGAATTGAGCATCAAGTCTTTCTTTCGTGTCGGCGTGGCCCATCTTCAAGACAGGTTGTATCGTCTGTAGCAAATGCTTGGGGAACGTCGCGCAAAGGTCTTCGGTTGTTTTACCCTCGGGGTCGACAGACACAGGGCGAAAAGAACTCGTCGTCGAAAAGGAATAGTACTGAGATACGCCATAGCTACCGTGGATAGCACCCCAAAAGACAAGAATGAGAAAGATGATGGTGCAGAGGCCAGCAATGGCCATGCGACTGAAGCGTTTGTTGAGCATCAGTCGCCGGCTGGAGGAGGACCAGCTTGAAGGCATTGCAGCTGGAGTTCGAACATGGCACTAGGGCCTCGTTTTGCTAAGAAATGACGATGTGAAGATTGTTTTGGTTTGTCGCGGGAAGAGACATGATGGAATGGGTGGAAGTGGAAAGCCGGCATAGTCTTAGGGTGACGTTTTCAAGGGGCTAGGTCCACTAAAAGCAAGCCCTTGTCGCGGAAACAGGACGCTCTAGAATGAGTCTGGAATCGAGTCTCGGGAACGCCAGACATTTAAGTTGACAGTAGGAAATACGAGAGACAATTGACAGGTTGTAAGCTTGTGGTTAAGGTTATAATAGCTTGGTTATAGGCGCAAGACACTCTCAACTGGTCGATGCAAGCCAAACCGACACAAAGCGAGGGACGTCTCTTTGTCCTGTGATGAATTGAGCAGCGCAATTCACTTTCTGGCGGTAATTGAAGGAATTATTGTGAATATTCTAATTACATATCTCGAGGCTTTCTTTGTATGTCGAGAAAATCGTTAGTTGGGGGAGATTGTTTCCGGACCATGCTCACTCAACATCTTGAGATACACGATGTGCATTCCTCGCCCTCACACCCTCTCCATTCCCACTCACCGTCCTAAACACTGAACTCGAAGAAACATTCTCATTCATCATGACCCCATCCCCTGCGCTTTCTTCCCCATCAGCCCTCTTGCTCTCACTCCCAAACCTCTTCCTAACCCATGGCAGCAGGTTATAATACCCACCACAAGCAAACACACCACACCACAGAACAAACTCCGTCGCGTAAATAACAATGCCTAGAACATCGAGCTCGGGCTGGAAGAACACGGACACAAGTGAGAACACATCACCTGCTGCGTCAATGGCGACGAATAGAAATGATATGCCACGGACTGTTCGGTGCTTCCAGATGTCCCAGTAGTGAGTGAGTACACCTGCTGCGAGTAAGGCTGCGGACAGAGACGCCATAAGGATGAGAGGCCATTCTAGCGAGCGGGATTTGGCGATGCGAAGGGCGATGATGAGACTTGCTTGGATGCCGCCCATCACGGCTGCGATTGGGGTGACAACGAGCAGAGAGCGGTACACACTCCATTTCTGGCATTCGTTAGCTTCCTGACCTTTGAAATGAATCGGGGTTCATACTCTTTCGTAGTAGTAGCATTGGATCCAAGTGACGAGACTCAAAAGCGTCAAGATCTGAGGCTGTATCCGCAAGGCGATGTTGAACTCTTTGACGATGTTGTACACGCCCAGCGGAACACCCGCCCATGCCCAGAGCATCATCATCGATGGCTGAAGACCCGTTGCATTGTGTCTTCTATAATTGACGATGATTTGAGGAATCAGCTATCGAGTGTTAGCGATGATCTTGGACGGGGGTGAGAGGACGAACCTGGATTGACCAACAGACCTAGTAACGTTAGCACACAACTTTCAGCAGGACAGACAAGGGGACTTACAGCTCCGAGGGTGCCTAGAATATTGGCAGCAATGGGGACATCCATTTTTGCATTGAAGGAAACCCGGTGGTTGTGTCGCGAAGATGAGTGAGGATGAACACTGTGGATGAGCACGTCTCGAAATTGACGCACCAAGAATGTTAGTGTACACTACCAAATTTGGCGCAGATGCTTAACAGCAACCATCATCACAAACCAGCAAAGTCACAGTTGCGGAATTGAAGCCAAAAACTCATCCAAGAATATAGAAGATGAGTTGGAGTTATACTTCTTGAGATTCCATTAAATTTCTCAAAATGATGACTTTCCAATTGTGCTGATATTTGTAAACATCTTTACTATTTCGTTTCTTCATAGATGGGCACAATAATGCCGCCCTTTTCGATGTACATGACCATACCCATGATCACATATCCCGTTCCCAGTCTCAGCTCCAACCTTTCCCCTTAGAAGGTCGTCTGCATCTTGGGATAATCCTTAGCCTGGACATGCAAGTCCGCATAGATAGCTGCAGACTGGTCATCAGCAAGATGCTTCATACGCTTCACATCATCATCCTCAAGATGCTCAAGCACCGTCTCGGGCTCCTCCTTTCCATCCTTCTGATCCTTCTTCTGAGGCTCAACAGCCTTCTCAATACCATTTGATTCACCGATGAGAAGGATTTGGGCGTTAGGGTAGTCAAAGTGGGAGGGCTTGGAGGGGAGCCAGCGCAGAGAGCGGAACTCATCGATGATTCTGTCCATGTTAGCAATTGATTCGCGATAAAAGATGACGATACTTACTCCTTGGGAAAGTCGGGTCCCTGAGGCAATTGAGCGTTTTGGGGTCCTGGATACTGTGGGTTCTTGGTGCTGATGATGAAGCTTCCCTTCTCCTTCAGCCCCAATTCCTTCTGGACCTCTTCAAGCTTCTCAGGCAGCGTCGTCAAATAAGCCAGATGGCTCTCTCGACCAGTCGATGTGATGGCGTAGACACCCTCGCCAACAGGCTTAGCAGGTGGTGTACGACGTGTACCAGCAGTCTTGGTTTCATACTCGTCTGCGGACAAGAACTCCTTCTTGATCTCATCATATGAGGCGCCAGACTTTTCGACGAATACCATGTAGCGCTCTTTTCCACTCTCAGGGAGGGTCTTCTTCGGAAGGGCAAGGATGCGTGTGTTGCCGGAGTCAGCGATGGGACCGTCACCGAGGCGAGCGTCTTTTTCGATGGGTCGGAGCATGATGAAGGAACGGGCGATGTCATCAACGCTCTCGGGGTCTTCGAGATTGACGCGACCGCGGATGAAGAAGTAGATGATGCCCTTTTCGAGGATGCTTGAAGGGACGTCAGGTTCCTCGGACGGCTGAACAGCATCCTTGCCGTTGGTCTCCTGCTTTCCATTGGTCTCAGAGTCTTTGCCGTTGGTATCTTTCTTGTCATCTGGCTTGGACTCTTTGCCATTGGTCTCCTCCTTCTTGTTAGACTTGGCCTTGGAGTCGTCTTCCTTTTCCGCAGCGCTGTCATTGTCCTTCGAATCATCCGAAATTATCACCACATCATCAAGAGTCGTCTGGCCAGCCTCTTTCTTGGTGCGCTTTGCATCAGGAGAGTCATGCTGAATTTGGTGCTTCTCACCAGTTGCAGCTTGTTCCTCGCCATTGCTGGTCTTGTCGACGTCTTCGTGCTTTGAATCAGACATTTTGAGTAGTCAACGGTGTAGTAGACAATAGAATTAAAGAATCGACAGATTGTTGATGTCAAAAGTAAAGACGTTGAGAAATGGCAAGATTGACGGAAAGTGGTGGACGCGTCGCGTTGAGTGTCGCACAGGTGATGTCATAGACATGTTGTCTCACCAACTTTCGTGTTTGCTTCGTGTTTTAGTTGAGCCACACAAATGATAGCGTCATTATTGATTCAGATTCCATTGTGGCTTGGTCCTTTTGTAAGTTGGCTCATTCTTCATGAGATGCTGTCATTGGCAGTTTTGACCATACCGAGACCACCGATATCACGCTCGAGCAGTCTCAATGCTTCCCTAGCAAAGGGTGCCGCTGCACCACGGACTCTCAATGCCCATCTGAGCTCATCGACTCGAGATGCACACCACGCCATCTCGTCAAATGAGTCTGCTGTAGCCCAGAGCAGACCGGCCAGAGATCCTATCTCGGCTGCTTGGTATGCTGCAGCGCTTCCCCAGAATGCAGCAGTGTGCTCAGGACGTAGGGATCCGAGCAGTTCAATTGCTGATTGAAGTTTGGCTCGAGCTGTTGATCGTAGAACTTCATAAAGAGATGCGGGCGTGTCTGGTGTTGTAATTCGGACCAAGGCACGATGGAGTGCGATCTCTACAGCCGCGTGGGCGAGATGAAGAGCTCCATTGGCACATAATTCTCTGAGCTGAGTGTTTTGCAATTGTAGTCGCGCTGGTAAATTCGCATGCCACTCTCGAAGGCGAAAGACTAGAGGCTTCGCCAATTCAACAGCAGCGACTACACCCATTTGATCCAATGTCCCTCCAGCGCGAGTGGCTGCAGCGCTGTAGAATGTTCGAATCACATCACTCAGAATCTGCGTCAACTCGATGTGACGAATGAACAAGTCCCATCCGACAATAATAGGTGAAGTATGATCTGGGTTAGCCTCAGGATCCATCTGACCAAGCTCGGGATAATCTGGTGCAGTGCAAGGTCGAACATCCCAGTCGTTGTCTTGAATCAGAAAGGGTCGTCCGTGAACACATGCTCCCCAGCGATCTTGCATGTACAAGGCCCAAGCGAGCCGTCGTCGCAGACCGACTTCCCATGCAGGTATTGACCAAGAGCTACAGTCGATGTGAATACCCAGATCTTGAGCCATGGCGACAATCTGAGCTGTGAACATGCGGTTCGACATTGGGTGTGTGTGAGATCCAGACTCAACAATCTTTCGGTTTCGTTGCAGGAGAAGTAACCCAGCCTCCAGCGTACTAAGCTTGGGTCGTCGCATATCCTGGTTGATAGTTCGTTCAGCTAGTTCTTCGAGAGCTGCTGGATCCGGGATAGATTCGACTTCGCGTCCTGCAAGTTGACTGTCGTAGAGTTGCCAATCGAGAGCTACCAGATACACCGCAGCAAGTAAAGACGGTGCAAAATGTCGATGAGATAGTCGGTGCTTGCTGATAAATACGTCTTTATGCAAAATCGGAAAACTTGGATGAACAATTCGAAAGTAGAGATCGACCAGCGTGCGGCCAAGGGGATGAACAGTCGCTTCGATGGCATCCAGATCTGCGATACGCATCTTCTCTGAAGCAGTAGATTCATCAGGATGAACGAGGAAGACAGTCTGGTAATCCAGTCGTCTAGCAAACGTAGAGGTAGTAGATAACGGTGGAGCCTCCTGGTTCAACAGATTCGGGCGGTGGAGGTCGAGAAGAACAGGATCACGATAGTCGGTTGGTCCTATATACTCAGCATGCGTCTTCAAGTCCAGGCCGAGGGTATTGCTGAGAATACTAGGGCGAGATGGTTCAGGCATGTTCTCCTCAAAGGGCATAACTTGCTGCATCTGAGTGAACTGCTGGTTACTTTCCACACTCGCAGGAGTAGACGCAGCATCACCATGTCGACTCGATGGCGACGCCCCCGTCTCAAAGCCCGCAACAGGCGATGTCGTAGAGTTTCCCTGATTCTCATCCCCATCTCGAGCGTCACTCTGCTTCTCACGTTCCTTTTCCCGATTCTGTCTCCTCTGACGAGGTGTAGGCCCACGCAGGAACGTACAAGGCTGGTTGTGAAAAGTACATAAAACACATCTCGTCTGACCCTCCTCCTTTACACACCGCGTCTTACGAACACGGCACGTGTCACATGGTCGCGCACGGGTGTTAGTATTACTATTGCCGACAGCAGACGGACCGGCGGCAGCCATCAGAGGACGGCCAGATCCGGAGCCGGACCGGGAGAGATCAGACGGGCTGGCGCCGTGGAGCGGGTGCGAGAACATGACCCCACAGGACGCGGGCGTTCTGTTCTAGGTCTGAGTCTGACTTGTGATAAGAGACAAGGGGCCCATCTTCCGGCTGTTGTGGGCCGACCAGTTGACGAAGCGGGAGTCGAGGTCGTGTCGTGGGCGTACGGCGTGATAGTGAGCAGCCATCCATCCATTGTTGATGATCCGCCATCGGGGGCCGCGCCTTATCAGTCCGTCCTGCTACGGTAAGGTCGTAATACGATAAGGAATCATCGGAGATGGGAATGCCCCACGGGGTCGGAAATACGGGGAAACGGATATACCGATCTGAGGTGACATATAGGACGTTCATTGTGAGACTCGAGTTGATCTGGTTCAAGAGAGGAGTTGGCCATGTCTGAATAGCTTCAACTCGAGTATATCTTCTATGATATACACAAAAAGTCAAAGACATATGTCGATCTGTCGCAATACAACAAAAGTTCCTCCACTTTAAACCCGCAAGCCGAAGATCCAATGGCATAAGCCATGTCTCAATCACGAGCTTGCATCTGCATTGTTCCTTGCTTCCATTGCCTCAGACATGCATCAACTCTTCGAAACGATATATCCTCTTCGAGTAAGTTGACTGGTAATATATGATCTCGCCGCCGGCCAAAACAGATAGTCCATCGTGGACCAGGTTGACAACCACTTTAGCCGCCGGCGAGTTCCATGATTGGCCCAACTATTTCTGGGTCTTCTTATCGTAGACTTCGAGCTGACGATCTATGAAACAAACAAAATTAGTAAAGAATTCAACTTCAATTGACTCGAAAAATATGCTGATCTGATGAATTGAAAACCATTGACTTGCCTGTTATTCCCGCACCTGAAGACGGGGTAAACGTCCGGAAACAACACGGCCGAAGAGCGGACTTGTAAACGGCTTAGACTCGGCGATAGCGTAATTTTCCACATAATCTCAACCCCAGGACTCGACCTTGAACTCCTCCTCACACTCTTCCACGTGCAAGTCCAGCACTCAATTCGTATAATACCGTACAGCCAGACTTTACTGTTTGGCCGCCGGGCCTTCGGCAAGTTCTCCCTCTTGATCAAAGAGATGTTGTTGTGTTATCAGTGAACATGAAATCGTTTGGCTTCGTGATCCTCGAGGCTATGCAAGTTTACGAAGCACGCAAATTCGAACCCGTTAAGACGATTCCGCAGTGTTACCTCCAGGCTCATCCGACTTGATCTGTCGGAGAAATTAGTATAAACATTGACGTTCGGTTGTGCAAGAGCCACTTCGATGAACAACAGTCTCGTCTTACCTCGTGTACACAAACCCACCTAGCCTCCATTAGATATCTTGCTATCTCATCCCCCTGTCCTGATATCATGCCTGGAATTGATACTGCCATCAACTGCATGGAAAATCTTCCGAACGGCAGTGCATCCCCTTTGACGATCTCTCAGTGGAAGTCTGCCCAAATTCGTGGAGATGGCCTCGACCGACTCCTCTCCCTCGTTTCATCCGAGAGAGCAGCTAATCCTACAACCAAAGCCTGGATCTCGCTAGCTTCTCCTGAACAGATCAAAGCCCAATGGACAGCCCTTCAGACCTTGACCTCTGACACCACGTCCCTCCCCCTGTATGGAGTCCCCTTCGCTGCAAAAGACAACATCGATGCCGAAGGCTTCATCACCACCGCTGCATGTCCAACTCTCAGCTCTACCCCAGCTACTTCAGATGCCTCAGTGATCGCGAAGCTCAAAGCCGCCGGTGCAATCCTCATCGGAAAGACGAATCTCGACCAATTCGCGACTGGCCTGGTTGGCACGAGATCGCCATATGGTGCTGTCCCGAACTCCTTCGACCCCAGTCGTGTCAGTGGAGGTTCCAGCTCTGGAAGTGCTGTCGTTGTCGGTCGTGGTATAGTGCCCTTCTCTCTTGGTACAGACACAGCTGGTTCGGGTCGAGTTCCGGCAGGTTTCAACAACATCGTGGGATTGAAGCCGACTCGTGGTGCTTTGAGCACTCATGGCGTACTTCCTGCATGCAAGACTCTAGATTGTGTGTCCTTATTCACTCTGACAGTCGGCGACGCAGAGACCGTCTTATCTGTCGCCGAAGGATACGACGTCGAAGACCCATGTTCTCGAGCACGACCTAACCCTGACAATGCCCCTTATGATGAGTTCGGAGGCTCAGCAAGTCTCACTAAGCCCTCTCTCGCGATATGTGCCTCTCCAGACTGGTTCAGTCGAGATGATCATCATCCAGCGTACGAAAAGGCTCTCGCCAACGCAGAAGCTTTGGGATGGACACTCATTCCTGTTGATTTCTCCCTCCTCTTTCGACTTGCGCGGCTCTTGTATAACGGGCCGTGGGTTGCAGAACGGTACGAAGCCATCCGGAGTTTTATCGAGAGTGCCGCTGCTGAAGAAATGGATCCTGTCGTGCGAAAGATTATCATCAGAGCCCAAACACTTTCAGCAGCAGATGTCTTTGAGGGTGAATACCTGCGTCAAGAACTTACACGTCAGATTGAGCGGGAATTCGCTCAGTTTGATGGTCTCTTGGTACCCACGTCTCCAACATTCCCCACGCTTGATGAGCTCGTCAAGAACCCAGTCGAGGAGAACTCGATTCTGGGTACTTATACCAATTTCGTCAACTTTCTGGACTGGTCGGCGCTCTCTATCCCTGCGGGCTTTCGACCAGATGGTCTTCCATTCGGTGTGACGCTCATCTCGACTCGTTGGCAAGAACCCTTTCTTCTATCTTGGGCTCGCGAGTGGTTTGGTGACGAAGAAAGGTTGCTGGGTGCGACTGGTGTAAGCGCTCGCGAGCCTCCCACTTCAATATCGCCGATCCCATCAAATTACATCTCCATTGCTGTTGTTGGTGCCCATCTCACTGGGTTTCCTCTCAACAAGGATGCAGTGACTCGTGGTGGAAGATTTTTCCGTGCCACGAAGACATCATCGTCTTATCGGCTGTACTCCCTCAACACAACAGTCGGTCCCAAGAAGCCAGGTCTGAAGCGAGTCTCCGCCGATGAAGGAGCAGAAATCGAGATCGAAGTCTGGAACTTGCCCAAGACCTCACTGGCGAATTTCATGCTCACAATTCCTCCTCCTCTTGCAATCGGTTCAATCGAACTCAAAGATGGATCTTGGGCAAAGGGGTTCGTATGTGAGCCTTACGGCTTCGATGAATCTGTCGATATCACCAGTCACGGCGGCTGGCGAGCATATCATGCTTCTCTCGAGAAGGAGACCAAATCGTTGACAAACGGGGTTCGTAAGCGTGCTGTCTCGACAATTCTTGTAGCCAATCGTGGCGAAATCGCGGTTCGTATAATCGAGACGATACACAAAATGGGTCTTCAAGCTGTTGCCATCTATTCTGAGATAGACGCAGATGCCGCACACGTTAGCAAAGCTGATATCGCTCTCAAGCTTGAAGGCTCTTCAGTATCTGAGACTTATCTGGATATGGATCAGATACTGAAGCTGGCTACTCAATCCTCGGTTGACGCCATCATCCCTGGCTACGGCTTCCTCTCCGAGAATGCCGAGTTTGCTACCGCCGTCGAAGACAGGGGTATGATATGGATTGGACCAACTCCACAGCAAATGGCTGATCTCGGGTTAAAACATCGTGCCCGTTCTATTGCAGTCGAAGCAGGCGTCCCTGTTGTCCCAGGGTGTGACACCCTTCTTACATCACTGGAAGACGCTCTCAAAGAAAGCGAGCGAATTGGCTTCCCCTTGATGCTGAAGAGTACTGCTGGTGGTGGTGGTATCGGTCTAAGCTACTGCAAAGACAGACAGAACCTAGCCACAACTTTCGAGAGCGTTCAACGGCAAGCGGAAGCTAATTTCGGCAACGGGGGCGTTTTCATCGAACGGTTTATCCAACGGGCTCGCCACGTTGAAGTCCAGATTCTTGGAGACGGTACAGGTCGTGTCATTGCTGCTGGCGAACGGGACTGCTCTTTACAAAGGCGCCATCAGAAGGTTGTTGAAGAAAGCCCTGCGATATTGGTCCCTGAGTCAATTCGGGCGGAAATGCGAGCGTCTGCCATTCGGTTGGCTTCGTCGGTCGAGTATCGCAACGTCGGTACTGTCGAGTTCATCTATGATATCGATTCGAGGGAGTTCTACTTCCTGGAAGTGAACACTCGGTTGCAAGTTGAGCATCCTGTGACTGAGTCAGTAACTGGTCTTGATCTTGTGGAGTGTATGATCAACATTGCCGGTGGAAATGCAGCTCACCTGTTCGATACGGAGCCCCAAGTATCTGGCGCTTCGATTGAGGTCCGTGTGTATGCTGAGAGCCCCCTTCAGACTTTCCGCCCCTGTGCTGGTCGTATCACGGCTCTTGAGTTCCCTTCTTCTCTTCGTGTCGATACTTGGGTCCAACTTGGCACCGAGATCACGACGTCTTTCGATCCCCTGGTTGCTAAGCTCATCGCCTCTGGGTCCGATCGGGAAGAGGCTATCGAGAACTTAGCCAAAGGTCTTGCAGCGACTCGCATCGAAGGCGTACAAACCAACATCGAGTATCTCCGTCAGATTGTAGCGTCTCCCATGTTCAAGTCCGGCGACTATACGACGAAATCTTTGGACTCCTTCCAGTTCCACTCTTCCTCTTTTGAAGTCCTTCAGCCTGGGGCATTGACCACGGTTCAAGATTATCCAGGCCGTACTGGGTACTGGAACATCGGTGTCCCTCCCGGTGGCCCAATGGATTCTTACTCCTTTCGACTAGCGAATCGTCTTGTGGGCAACCCCTCAGACGCTGCTGGGCTCGAATGTACTCTAGGAGGCCCGTCTTTGAAGTTTCATTGTGATGCTGTGATTGCCGCCGTTGGTGGTGTTGCACAAGTTACGATCGACATGGAGACTGCTTCAATGAACCAAGCCATTGGTGTCAAAGCAGGTCAGATACTGAGCATTGGTGTCGTTGAGCATGGGCATCGTGTATATCTTGCTATTCGGGGAGGAATTGAAGTCCCAGTCGTGATGGGCAGTCGAGCGACTTTCGAACTTGGAAAGCTTGGGGGCTTCGGCGATCGTAAGCTCCAAGCCCGTGATATCCTCGCCATCGGTCCTGCAGACCCCTGGGTTAGTGAAGGGCAGACAATATCGCCCGTGCCGGTGCCAACTCACCCCAAGGCCTCATGGACCATCAGAGTCATCCCCGGTCCCCACGGCGCTCCAGACTACTTTACCCCTGAAAGCGTCAAGGCGTTGTACCTCAGCGACTGGAAGGTTCACCACAACAGTAACCGCCTTGGTGTTCGTCTCACTGGCCCCCAGCCCGAATGGTCTCGCAGGAGCGGTGGCGAAGCCGGCTTACATCCTTCCAACATCCATGACGCTCCTTACTCGATCGGTAGTGTGAGTTTCACAGGGGATGAAGCTGTCGTTCTGGGTTGCGACGGGCCGAGTCTTGGTGGATTCGTGGTACTGTGTGTAGTGTGCTCCGCGGATCTGTGGAAGATGGGACAGGTTCGGCCTGGAGACACTATTCGATTCGACCCTATTGATGTTGCGACTGCGATTGGGTTAGAGAGGAAGTTTGATGAAGCCATTGAGAAGCTCTCACCTCTTGAGGCTTTGGACTGCGTTCTATCTGATGAAGTGTCTCTGGCGCAGAAGTTGGGAAGCATTCCCGCCGCCGTGGGTGCTATCGAACATGACGGTCAAAGTATCACTGTTCGTCAAGCTGGTGATCGAGCGTTTCTGCTGGAATTCGGCGATGCCTCCGCCTTCAACCTCCGTCACAACTTCGAGATATCAGCTTTCTGTGAGAACCATGAGAAAAGCCCCATCTCTGGTGTTGAAGAGCTCACCCCCGGTGTCTTCAGCCTCCATGTCACCTACACTCGCGGTCTGTCCCAGGAACTGATGTTGTCACGCCTGGCAGACCATATCCGCTCGTACAAAGTCCCCTCCCATGTCCCTTCAAGGAGCGTCCGTCTCCCTATAGCATTCGACGATAGTGTCAGCCGCGCCGCCATCGAACGATACACAGCAACAATTCGTCCAAACGCACCCTGGCTCCCCAGTAACATCGACTTCCTCCAAAAGCTCAACGGTATCTCTGACCTGACCAAAGTCTTGAGTGCCGCGGAGTTCGTAGTCCTTGGTCTCGGTGATGTGTTCATGGGCTCTCCGTGTGCAATCCCCTTGGATCCGCGCCATCGCTTGTTCGGAACAAAGTACAATCCTTCGCGCTCTTTCACGCCTCGTGGTGCTGTTGGTATCGGGGGGCAGTATATGTGCATCTATGCAACGGATTCGCCTGGCGGTTATCAGCTTGTCGGAAGAACAGTTGCGATCTGGGATGCTGACCTTGTTGATACTGAGGCTTGGTTCTTTCGGCACTTTGACAGGATTTCTTTTTATCCCGCCACTGAAGCGGCGCTGGATGGAACACCGAGATCTGAGCTTGTTCAGATCAGTGATGGTGTTCTTGATCTTGAACAGTACGAAACGTGGCTTACCACGAACAAAGAAGACATTGCCACTGCCGCGAATCAACAAGCAAGGGCCATTTCGAATGCGCCCTTTGTCGATGAATTGCTTCTTCCGTATCAAGTGGAATCTGTTGTCAATGGACACAGCCCAAGTCTCGATAGTTCGGATCTTCGTGGTGAACGAGTCAAGGCGACGATGCCGGGTCGATGTTACAAGGTCATGGTGAAAGAAGGGAGTGTTGTAGATAAGGGAGATGTTCTGGTCTGTATTGAGTCGAGTAAGATGGAGGTTGAGATTCGCAGTCCTGTCGGCGGAAAATGCTTGGTTGTTTTGGTGCAGGCGGGGGATTTGATTGATGTGGAAGATGACCTGGTAGTCATTGACTTGGGTAATTCAGTCTAAGCTCAGGGGAGGCTTTACTGGGTTTATTTTCTCACTTCGAATGTCTTATGCTTTCTTACTCCCTGAGAAGGCCCTAGATTTAGGGATCTTACCTCTCGTACACAGCTCAGTCGAATGCTTGCCGTTCATCTTCCTGGAATCGTGACTGAAATCTTTTTATCACGTAGGACAAAGGTCTCAAGTTATCTTGCCTCACCCCGGGCCTCCATCATAGCTTCACTGCAAATTTACAAAGCATTCAGATTAGCATTTACTAAGTGCACGAGTTTATGAGTATCAAGATAGAAGTCAAGATGAGTTTCAAGTGTTTGATTGAGCTCTGTAATGTATTCAAGTATCCTGTCCAAGTCCAAGTCCAAGTCCAAGCCCAGTGAAGCCAATCCTCCAAAGCGTTCCCATGAGTGCGGTGAAGAGAGGGGAAGGAGGGAGAGAGGGTGTGTGTGTATGTGTGTGTGTGTGTGTGTGTGTCAACTCTGCTTAGCCATCAAAGTCCCGGTTGCGTTGGAGTCGCAGCTCGAACGAGTGTGCAAGTTCGACACTGTATGCATTGACTTGAACACCGTTCAAACCAAGATATACAGTGCAGATTTCGCACAATCGGACGAGACTTTTCGAAGCCACAGGGGGCTGGAGGCCCAAAGTGCTGCGTAGTGAATGGCTGCTGCTGCAGGTTGGGCGGGAATGGCATGTTGACAGCGCCAGCTGCCGCAAAAGGGTTCCCCTGCGGGGCGTTCATCGCGAAGAAGGACTGGTATCGGCCACGTTCTACGCCTCGAGGAGCTTGCTGCACAAACATGTTGCCCATGCTGGCAGTCAAGGTGCTGAGTTCCAGCGCAATGCCTACAAAGGCATTGGATATTCTACAAAGGGTCAGAGTCGAGCTGCTAGTGTCGTGTCAGGGGAACATACCTTGCACACTCGTTCGAGACTCGCAAGCCCGAGCGCTTCGTGAGCGACGTTACCGGCAGCGGCGGCGTCCTTTTTCAGCCGGCGGCTGAGGGCAATTGTGAGTTACCACAGGTTGCGATGAAGGGAAGAGAACGGATGAGGGAAAGAAAAGCGATGAAAGGTTGAAGGGATGAAATGAGATGATCAGAGGAAAGGTGAAACTTACCGGATCACCGAGCCACAAATGGCTCGGGCACTCCCTGCGGAGGGAGCAAGTCCGCCCACGCCCACCAAAGACAACTCAATATGCCCAAGGCAACACTCTGCGCTGGACTTCGTTGGACTGGCTCTTGAACGTGAGTCCAATTACCAGCCCCACAAAGCCGCCGGCAAAGTGCTACATTGGGCACATTGAGTGTCAACGAACGGAGGCTTGGGGGTCGAGGGGCCGTCTTGTGTCCAGGCGATGAGGACTGATGGTGACCATAGAGTAGAGAGGGTGGAGTGAGGAGGGATAAAGATGTTGGTGGGAGGAGAGGGTAAAGATGTTGGTGTTGGAGCTGAAGAGGAAAAGAGGAATAAGAAGAAGAGAGATGAAGAGGAGGGAAAATGGAATAAATACCAACAAGAGTGGATCCATCTGATTCTGTGTGTGCGCAGAGCTCGAGCTTGCGACAATAGCAGCGAGGCGAGGGCCAAAGCCCCGAGCCCTGAGTGAGTGAGGACCTTGATTCACTGGCAAGTGGGTTCTACAGAGACGCAGAGATCTCGAGAGCCTCTCGAGCCAATTACATAATTTATACTGGCTTCGATTTAATCCCCCTCGTCTGTGGAACCACGCAGAACGCAGAGCGAATCTGCCTCGAAGAGCTCGTCTAATGAAAGAGGGCCTGCTTGTGACTTGGAACAGTTCCAAGCTGAACTTGGGCCATTCGGTCCAAATTTCTTCAGAGTTGCACTCAGATTGGCCAAGAATTGTTGCAATTTCGGTCAAAAACGTCCCAAGCTTACGTCAATTGCTCGCCTCGCCAAGCTTGGTTCTCCTGAACAGGCCAAGCCACTCTGCGAATTCTCAACCACCTTGTGGCCATACATCTTGTAATTATTGTGCAATGTTCCCTGATGTATTTGGACGCTTCGATGTGTGTTATGTGCGTTCATCACCCTTGTAAATAATGTAATTCCATATTGTAGCTTCGTAGTCATTACCATCCTCAATGTATGCACATTACAAGTACTCATTCATTTTTGCATCACTGCTGTTGACACGAATTATCTCACAATTCAGTGCCAGCTTTCACCTCGTCAAGTCACTAATTCTGTTGTTGTGGTGCAACTACCACCCAATGACGCATCCACTCCCCAAAACCCCCCGTGGACGCGGATGAGGCTCAAAACGCACCCTCGAAAATACTCAGGGCAACCACAACAACAATTAAAAATACCTTCAAAAATATCTCTCGGAAGCTATAAAATACCCCATCTTCGCAAAAATGGTGCACCATTTTTCCTATTGTGCGTGGTCGCAAGATCACAGCTGAGTGTCCAGCCTCGTCGTTGACATAACGTCTAACCGCCCTGCGCCACTACGCAACAGTCCCCTGCTTCCCGTTTTCAGCGGAGCATTTCGCTGCACGTCACCAGCTGTCAGATCGCACGTCCCCGCTGGTTCGTCTGATCTGCTGCTGGGATACTGCCGCCTCCCAGATCACTCGGCCCCTCACCGCCCGTGATCCTGGGTATATAAACCCGCCTTCCTCCCAGGCCAGACCTCTTTTCTTTTTCTCTTCTTCTCATGCCAAACTACCCAGTGGCTCTCGGGGATCATGAAGCCTGAGGGCTGGGAATCATCGTGTCTTATGGCAGTAGATGAGGACCACAAAGCCGATTTCACAGCGGCCTGGGACAATTTTTGAACGCGCCCCATGGGCAACCACCTTTTTTTTTCATTGGGTTCATGGCTATATGCTGTGGCTTGAAGAAGAAAACATGCTTTGACTGTGACTGATGTTGTGTTGTGATGTTGTTTAACTTGTAGTTCGTGTTGGTGATATGCTGTGATGTCCGCGTAGAGGGGAGCATTGCGTGTGTAGTATGAATGTACGGTGCGAGAGAGGCAGCCGTTGCGCTCGTGGGAAGTATGTGAGGTATCGCGAGATGTTATTTTAGAGGTTAGGCTTAATGTCTCGCGCAGTTGCTCGAGTGACGCCGATACGCCTCTCCAGATGATCATGTCACTCGTGAATATCTTGACATTGATTACAGACTGCTTCATCACATTATCAAAGGCATTTGCGTAGCTGTTTCTCGTGAATTTACTCGTGGTGTCCTTGGTGATTTGACCGCATCTCGCCTCGCCAGTAACGTCGCAGCAAGACAACGCGCAAGGAGGACTCAAGACGGAATGGGACGTATTTCTTGGATTAAGGATGATATCACGAATATGGTACGCTATTGGAGGACTTCATCGTCTTTCTTCATCTTGTTTTTTGTGCTTGGTGGCTCGCTCGCATCGTGGTCCGCCTGTCGCATCTTAGCAAAACCACCGTAGGGATAGCGCAGGACGAGATACAAGATATTTACTACGTAGATGATGATCTTGTGAATATTTTACACTACATGAGGATTAAATCATCTTGCTTCATCTTTTGTTGTGCTTGGGAATCGTGTTGAGGCAATCACTCGGATGCGAGATCATTGCAGCTCGACGGTCACATCGGGGTCAAACCACCACACAGCGGATACAGGCTTGGATACGAAGAATACATCATATTGAGGGCTATCTCATGACTACCGCATGCTATTTGAGCCTGAAATCGTCTTGCCTCATCTCGTGTTGGTCTTGGGGATCGTGGGGAAGAAAACACGCGGGTCGCAGCTTAACAGTCACATCGGCGCAACATGACCGCACAGCAAATACAAGATTTGATACGAAGAATAGATCATATTGAGGACTGTCTCATGAATACTGCATGCTATTTGAGACCGAAACCGTCTTGCTTCATCCAGTATCGGGCCTGGGAAGCGTATCGAAGGATGCCCTCGAGTGCAGGATCGTCGTAGCTCATCCGTGATATCGAAAAACACAATATATTCGTATTCAAATCGTCTCTTCAAGTCGTAAATACCCTCTGTGCACTTTCCTCGCACTTCGAGGTCATCTGTACCGGAGGTTCTGTACCGCTGTCTCTCGCACTGGCCCTCCAGAGGGTGCCCGGCTTTGCGCTCCCGCTCCTCCCACTACCTTGAGGCAACACTCCCACTTCTTCCCCTCCTGCTCTTTTTCTGCCTCCCACAACCACCGCACATTTCCTCTTTGTTCATTTTTCGTGTTCCGAGCGCACTTCTTCTACTGCTGCAAGCATTTGAACGTTTGTTCTGGTATGTGCTTTCATGTTCTTCTTCGTCTTCCCCTGAACACACTGAACAGTAAAAACTTACCTCGTTGCTGCTGCTCAGCTCTTCCAAGCATTCCCCTTCCATTCTGCACTTCAAGCACTGCTTCTTCGTCTGCCGCAAGACACTCTTCAAGTCTCCGTTCATTCCAACTGTTCAACATGGTCATTGTCATCGACATTCCCCTTCCCGGCGGCGCTGGTATCACCCTCCACATCCAGGAGTGGATTGTCATCCTCGTCTTAGTCCTCATCTTCCGAGCCTGGGGATGGCCCCTAGTCGTCGAGCGCTGGCCCATGGCGTTCGCCTGGCCCTGGCGCGAGGACGATTATGTCTTCTAAAGCACCATGCACCAATACCCAAGTCGGTATCTCGAGTACGATCTCTACGAGCCATTTTTGAAATGTTTACGGTAAGTCACCTCGAACCTTGGAGTGTGTCTTCTCAAGCCATCGTCATTTACTGACCCTCTCCAGGATCTGAATCACAGGGCATGTCACCTGTAACAAAAAAAAGGATGTTATTATCATGATATGATCATCATCGGCGGCGGATTTATGGAACCGGACTGGTGGATTATTAGGCTCTAGCAATGAATCGAATCTCGTTCTAAATCTTTTGATGTGCTCGTGATTGTGTTCCTTTCGTGCCGCTTTTGCCCAAGTCTATCCATCTGTCACTCGGCAATATTTCCACCTTCCCGCTCTTCCAAGTCTTCTATTTGACAACCGCTGATGTTTATCTTTCTCTAGATTCTACCAGTTCCTCCAAAAGCTCCGAAGCTCGTTCCGCGCCGCCAAGTTCATTGAGTTCCTCACCCAGATGTCCCGCCCTCTCCACGAACCCTGGATCGTCCAGTATCATCCTCGCCGCCGTTCGAACCTGTTGTGTTGAAGGATTATCCGTCTTCAAATCGATGCCCGCTCTTGCCCAGTTGACCCTCGCTGCTGTATCTTTTTTGTCCTCTGTTTGCCCAGCGCAGATCAGTGGCACTTTATGCGACAGCGCTTGCGTTATGCTTCCATAGCCGCCGTTAGTGATGAGGAGGCATAGCTGTGGGAGGAATAGATGGTACGGTATCCATCTGATGAAGCGCACATTTGGCGGCTCCCCTATTCTTGATGTGATCTCTTCTACATGCGGCGAAGCTACTACAAGAAGCAGATCTGGATCATCAGAGAGCGCCTCGATCGCGGGTATGATCAAGGATGTTGGATCCATGGCTAGAGTACCTTGGGTAATACCAACAACACGAGGATGTGCAACTATTTCATCCCACTCAGGGGGGAGCTGGGCAAGACTGGTCGGCACTTGGGTAACTACCGGTCCAACGAACCTGGTACGCTCCCGCTGCTGCGGCGGCTTTGGCAGCAACTTGAACTCCAGCGACGGCGACGACGCCTGAATGTGAAGATAGGGGCTGTAAGTGAAAGCCTCGATCGGCTCCCCATACGGCAAGTCCTTCAAGCCCAATTCCCTCCTCTGGGCATTTATGATCGGCCTCAAAAGCAACGGCAGAAGAATCCACTGGCTAATAAGATGAAGAATATGATTCCAGATCAACCCAATCCACGAGGTCGCCGGACCCTCCCCCGAAACAGCCTGCGGCGCTCCCCAACTCGACATGTACATCGGAATCACCCCCAGCGTCGCATAGACCGGAACTTCACCAAATTCACACAAAGCCCTCGCTCCATAAGGCATCACATCGACCAGCAGGACATCTGCTTTAAAGTCCCTCAACACCCGGCGGTAATCCGTCACCTGCGCCAGAAGCCTGATCTGAAGCCGCGAGTACTCCTTGTCGAGAATGCCAGTCTCATTGGCGGCGATAAGGGGCTCGTCGATGATGGCTATGGCGCTTGTTGGGACGAATGTTGCGCCTACAGCGAGGACGCGGGCTTCGTTAGAGGCGCTGGTGAGCCATGTTACTTGGTGGCCGCGGCGGATGAGGGATTGGGCTACGGCTTGCATTGGGTAGGCATGGCCGGCTGGGAAGTGAGAGTGGAGGAGGATCTTCATGGCGGGTTTGGGAGGGTGAGTATGTTGTGAGGGTGAGTGTGAGTGTGAGGTGTTCTTTATGTGAGGTTGCATGGATGATCTAAGTGGGCTGCACATAAAATCTGCACACTACTGTATACGAGCAGATTGGGGGCTTGGCAACGATGGACGCAGGTGAGGGCAATGGTAGAACTGAAAATTCCACTTATGCTGCCTTCAAACATGTTGTTCATGTATCACAACTAAAGTGAGAGCGAGTTGTAATAGCCATGGTCAAGCTTATGTCTCATCAGCCGGTGTCGATCACTGTGTCTGAGTTCTAATGTCCACCGCTTCCATGTGAGGGGTCAATTAATAAATAGCAGTGATGAATTCCATCCACCCGGCTTAAACATTTCAAGAGGTCCTCCTCTATTTCAGAGGTACTATACATAAAATAATTACGGCGTTTGGTCCTGCTTTTGCAATTTTATCAGTTCTGTAATCGTGTGCGACGTTGCTCAGACTCAGATGCGAGGTTCAAGGTTCCAAGTGGCAAATGGCTACCCTACACCCCTTGCGAGTTTTTCGTATTAAGTCAGATGCAACCCTTGGGCGACATTTTGTAGAAGTATAATATAATTTCTTCCCTTCTTTTTACTGTCTAAATGTTATTTGGTACTGTAGCGGTTGTTGGAATATGGAAGGTCAACGTTGTTCAGGATCATGGCTCAAAGACCGGAGGTTGTGAACTCCAACATTCGCTAAGAATCAACTTCATGTTCACCATCATAGACCAACTCCAACAACAATCAACAGCAACAACGAATGACCAGAGACTCCCGTACAATGTCTCGTTCGGGATGTCGACTTTTTCTAATTTCCTCCTTGCTCTTTTATTCGTCATTGAAGTACCAGTTGCCGCTCCGCTATCCTCCTCACACTCGGCTGCTCGTTTTCCAGTACAGACACCTAAAGACTTTGCGAGCTTCCTTGACTGACATTTGAGTAGAACCCTATACACCGTCATCGTAAAACACATCAGTCACGACGGCAGTTTCTTCCCCTGAGCCACAGAAGAGGCCAAGAAATGGCAAGGACCGGAGGTCATGAACCTACACATGCGCAGAAAACACACTCACGACCAACTATCGGAGATCCCCACACACGGCGGGCTTATAATGGAAGACTTATCTTTATTTAATGGCACTCCATAGTGCAGATGCGTTGCTTGACAGCCTGGGCCTGCTCAAGGATCCGGCCGAAGGTGGTCCGGTCCTGAACCTGGGCCTCGAAGAGTGTGGATTGGCGTGCCAGACCGCGAAGATGGCGGACAACAATCTCTTTGCTATGGTGCGGGGCTCACAAGTAACATAATACTTACATGTATCGCGTCGAGAACAGAGTCCCGTTCATGATTCTTACCGGAAGCAGAAGTGCGATGTCATGACACTACCACTGATGTGACTGCCGCCCAAGACTTTTCCAGATCTTCACAACCCAATGCCGAACGACAAATCTTTACGACAAGTGGCCCGTACTGGATATGCTATACAAGACCCTCCCCAACCGTCCTACAGTCAGAAGAGCGCCGCCTCCAACAGCACATAAGGAGTTTTCCATAGCTTCAGTCAGTGAGCCGATTCAGCGTCAGAATCCGAGCATCTTCTTCGAGATGTGAATATCTACTACTTGTTGTCATCCTTCCATTCAACTGGGAGCACAAGGCCTGAGTACTGAGGAGCGCAATGTCGACATCGTACTGCGAGGCCCAACACGGTTCAACAAAGGTCCTTTCGCGGCGAGCTTCATTTTACTGAGCACTTGGTACACGGCCAAGACTTACAGCTCCACCCCCCGACCGCAAATTCGCTTCTGAAGTGGTGGAATTGTGACGAACGCCTTCAGTAAGAAGACCGCTGGCCTGTCCGCTATGTGTCACTCTTCTTACACACAGGCCAACAGCTCACGGGTCCAAATTAGCCCACAGTGATTTCCCGACAAAGCGTTCATCTAACCTCAGATCAAGGGCGAAAGCCCAGTTCGAGCTTGAAACGATCCTGAACGTCATAAGGCTACTCGAGAGTGGATTTGCCCTAATGTTCGTCCATAGACCTTTTGGGAGCTTCCTTAGTCTTCACATGGCGTTTTCACGACTGGAACGAAATGTGTATCCATCGCTTCAGTCAGAAACTCAGTACAAGGGCCGCGGAACGTTTGAGCAGATGTTGCGAATACAAATGGATCCTGACTGACGCCAACACTACGGCGGAAAAAGAATGAACCAAGCTTCTGTGAGTACACAAAGTTCATATATTGCAATAGCCACTAATTATTGGTCGGATACAAGATGACTCGCGAACGTTAAGTTACAAAAGTATCGACAGAAAGAACCGATTGTGCAACCCAAACTTCGAGCCCCTAAAGCCCCCTTTCTCAATTTGGGGCGAAGACGTTCTGAGCTCTCCCGCCACTGACCGAATCAATATCACGACTCTATCAACACAGATGTCGAGCAGAGACAACATGACTGGTTTTGACGGGGCTACTCCACGACCTACATGTCAGACTCAGGGATCTGTTATTGCGAGTTGAGGTGAGCCATGGATGAGGCAAGCACCTCTGGAAAAGCAGTGTTGGAGGTAAGCACATACCGGATACACTCTGCCCTGAGGCATTTTGTAGCAAAGCTAACGAATTCTGACGCAGTTGAAGGCACCTCGATCGTCGAGTCATACCGCGCAACCGCCACTGGACACGAAGACTGTTATTTCTACCATTGGAAGTTTCTAGACGCTGGTCGAAGCTTACGGGACTCCCCTCTATCCAAAGAATTCGCTCTAGTCCAACAAGTTGATCTCGGTCAGCCATGTACGGGTTAAGGCTAAGCTTCATGTGTCCAATATCAACGGAGCACTCCAAAGGAACCTGTCACCCCCGCTAAGCTTCCTCCCTGGCTTATCTTGGCCTTGTCTTGTTCTGCAATGCTCAGACATGGTTGGTATTCAGCTACGACCCAATAAAAGCACCCTACAATACAAACTATAGACTCATGGGAACGGGTCTTGGCGCGCAACTTCAATGTTCAAATCCAAGGAGGGTCCTGGGTCATTGCCCTCGCCAATATCGTTCCTACTAGCCACAAGCTTATATTTCCGTTTCACAAGAGGACCTCACTGGCATTTATCGATCTTCTTGCTTCGGTAAGTCCAGCCCCTTATCAAGATGCCATGTACGCTGACAGAAAGATAGCTATGGAATCGAAGCTACTGCCACGACCAAGCTGTAACCCCTTTACTGCCCGGCACAACAGAGCTACAGCCACTTACGCCCAGCATGTAAAGACATCAGCTCACTACTAATTACATCGTCGCCGCAGCTTATGTTGGGCTTTGAGGTAACAAGTGCACGCAGCCCACAGGTTTTCGGCTACAACACTCAGCTCTCGGTGAGCAAGAAAACACCAGACCCTGATATAAAGTGTCAAAATAAACTCAGAAAATGGTATAACAAACTTACACTAAGTCTTTTGTCATTTAGGATCAAAGTCCTGAGTTTTCTTTCCTCCCCTAGACAGCATAATCAACGGCCACTTACCCTTCGGTTGTCTTCGATCAGTGAACCCCTTTTTGGGCAGAAGAAAAGTTAAAGTTCCATGCATGGCTCATATCTTCTGGGCGATTAGCTTTGCCGATTCTGTTTCATTGTAGTACATGCACCCCTTTCAAACTCGGTAGCAACGCTCTTCCACTTGTCTCAACACACTTGGGTTACCTTATGTCCTGATACAAAACCCCTTGTTGGTCACTGGGCTAACTATATCTTGACAGGACCTTGAACCCAGCCTCAATCCGAACGTCAAACAAGCATCCACGAGCCCGACTGAACCCCTCCCTTCCCGAAACCGACGAAGTTCGACAGTCAAAACAAGCTTGCGAGCGAGAGACTTTACGCCAGTGAGCCTCAGTAGAGATAGTTAGATCAGGGAAGCCCGCCCCCACGGTATGGATCTTGTTCGCTGCAGAATAGCCTCGCGTAGAATTGGGACCAAAGCATGATCTCCCAAGAAGCTGGGATGTTGTCAAACGGACTTATATCTCTTCAAGGCCCGACAGGACCGGCTGCGGGTTACCTCGCACTCTACTTTTGCAAAGAACGAACAGGAAGACTTGACCCTCGTCTTCACAGCCGCCTAGGCCTTCGACACTCACGTAGTGGTCAGGGAAGGGTCCAGCAAGGACAGTGTAAGACATATATTGAGCGCCCTGGAGTCTAGCGGTCCTGGCTGGTGCAAAGGCGGCCTTCAACAGCCAGGCGGAGTAGGTGAAGGCTGGGACAAGCTCGAGCTTGGGCGTGGCCCTTCTTGGCCGGCTCATTGACGAGCCTGCGCTGAGTGCCGGAACCACCCTCGACACGGGCGTCGTCCAAGGGGATTTGTTTCAAGCGGCGGCGAGTCGGTTACACTTCGAGGCCCCCTTCCCATTATCAATACAGTCGTTGACTACTCATCATCCAACGCCTAAGCTTGATAGAGCATGTCCCTCTTGATCGATCATATCATTTACATCAACTTCGTGCTTCTTTTGTGGTAAGTTTGAGCTGTATTCATCTTACACCTTGTCAGCTGCTGATCAGGGTATGTGCCTTCTAGGGGCATTATATGTTTAATTCTTCTTCTGGCCATCATTCTCCTCCTCAGCCTCATCCTTCTCATTTCCATCCTCCTGGAATCTAGTCTCCTGGGCTGCATCATTGTTAGTGATCGAATATTTCTCGAATCATTCAACTTACCACTCCACAACTCGGCGTAAACGCCATCACGATCGATCAACTCCCGATGAGTGCCCATCTCCGCTACTTGTCCCTCCTTGAGGACAATGATAAGATCCGAATCAAAGATTGTTCGGAGACGATGAGCCACGAAAACACTTGTTCGGCCCTTTTCTCTAAGGATACTGTTGATGTTCATCATGAGAGCCTGCTCGGTATGGGTATCCAGGGCACTTGTTGCCTCGTCGAAGAAGAGCAGAGGAGGATCCTTGAGGAGGAGTCGACTAACAGCAAGACGCTGCTTCTCTCCACCGGAGATCATGAGACCACGCTCACCAACCTTGGTGTCATAACCTTCGGGGAATGACTGGATGGTGTTGTGGACGTGAGCGCGCTTGGCGACGGCAACAACCTCGTCGTGGGTGGCGTTAATGGAGCCGTAGCGGATGTTGTGCTCAACGGTGTCATTGAACAAAGGGGTGTCCTGAGGAACAACACCAATTGAGCGGCGAAGAGACTCGAGATTCACATCTCGAACATCCTGGTCATCGATCAAGATTCGGCCACCCTGAACATCATAAGACCGGAACAAAAGACGAAGAAGAGTGGACTTTCCGCAACCGCTGGGGCCAACGACGGCGACCTTCTTTCCAGCGGGGATAGTCAACGACAAATTTCGCAGAATCGGTCGGTTAGGGTGGTAAGCAAAGTCGACATTCTCGAACTTGATCTCGCCACCCCTTGAAAGGATCAGGGGCTTCGCATCAGGCTTCTCCTTGATGTTGGCATTGACCTTTTGAAGGTTGAAGAGTGTCTCCATATCCAAGAGAGACTGTCGGAGCTCACGGTAGACGGATCCAAGGAAGTTGAGAGGCACGGAAAGCTGAAAGACAAGCTGGTTCACCATGACCAAGTCACCAACGGTCAAAGTACCTTCAGCCACACCATTGGCGGCAAGGTACATCATACCTGTAAGTGCCGACGAGAAGATGATGTTTTGTCCACTGTTGAGGAAAGCCAGAGATGTCGCAACCTTGATGGAGTTCTTCTCGTACTGCTGAAGGGCCTTGTCATACCGCGCAACCTCAAACTTCTCGTTGTTGAAGTACTTAACAGCCTCATAGTTGATGAGCGAGTCCACTGCTACAGTGGAAGCCTTGTTATCAGCAGCATTCGCTTGCCTTCGGAATTTCGTGCGCCAAGCTGTCGTCCAGATGGTGAAAGCCGTGTAACTGACCATTGTCAAAACAGTGAGAGCAGCAAACTTTGCGCCATAGTTGTAAGTAAGAATTCCGCACACCATGCTGATCTCAAGCGCGGTCGGCATGATATGAAAGACCATACTGGACAGGATGAAGCTAATTCCCTTGGTACCACGATCTAGGGCCCGTGTTAAACCACCAGTCTGTTTAGACAGGTGGAAAGTCAAGTCGAGACGCAACAGATGATCGAAGACATTGCACGCCACCCTTCGAATAGCATTTTGTGCAACAGACGCAAATACAGCGTTTCGCAATTCCTGGAATACCGTTGCGCCTATGCGAGATGCGCCGTATGCAAGGATCATAGCTCCAGCAACTGTCGTCGCAGTACCTCCCACAGCAGCAATATCGATATTCATTGAATCCACAATGCTTTTGAAGTAAAATGGCACTTGCACATTGAGAACCTTTGCGCCAATCAACAAGGACACAGCAAGGCCGACTCGCAGCTTTGTACCCCAGTCATCCTTGGGCCACAGATACCGAGTCATCTCCTTCATGATAGCCCAATCGGCCTTGCGCTGCTCAGTCGCAGATTTATCAACAGTCGCAAGGGGATCATTTTGTTTCGTCGGTTGTTTCTGCGCAGGAAACACGGCCGTGGGTTTCGTTGTCTTGGTTTTGGTATCTGTGGGTGCTCGTTCGCGACGCGGGGCACATGTCCAGAAGGTCTGCGTCAAACCAGGTCGCTGAGACACTGAAGACAGTCGGTAAAGTGCCAGACTCCTCTGAGGACATGCCCTCGACGACCGCAGGAGTAATTGAGGTATCATAGTGACTATTCGGCTCAGATCGAGCTCATCATGGGATGTGTCCTGGTGGTTTATGGCGGGGGCGGGATAGGATAGCGCGTCGATAAGAGGCACGAGACAACAAGGTACCGGAGCTGCCAGGGACCTTGGCTGCAATCCGGTAGCTACTTTACCTTGGCCAAAGAGGTGTTTGCTCTATTTATTAAGAGGGGGAGAGGGCTTTTTGTTATAAGCACTTGATGGAGCTCACATAAGAGTTAAGTTGCCAGATTCAGACAGATGATGCAACCGGTTGGGGCCTGAGGCAGCCGATCATCGGAGCGCCAACCCAATGGTGGCCAGGAATGGGAATGGACTTGTAAGACAGAGAATTATATGCAACTGTTTAGTAGATGTCTTCTGAATAAGTGTTCAATTAGATCTAGTAGTAACTTTTTGAGTCGAATTGAGTTGTTTCTCGGTATAAAAGGCCAAGTACAAACGGTGATCGTTTGACTTATACTTCAGCTTCCGAAATCTTGTGATTGACAAGAACATCGCGCAATATCCAGGACAAACGACGCCAACAGCCCCGACTTAAAGTACTCCATTGCATATGTACCTCAAGCCAAGCCCTGGATAGTTGATTTCCATTGCAACAAGTTTTCGTCAATGGTCCGAAATAAGAGAAAGTCTATGTAGACGCTTTTGCCCATCATGAACTCTGTCTCTATCAAAGCTGCTGAGCTTTATCGGAAGTCTGAGACTCTGATTCCATAACCTCAACATGGCAAAGGGCTCTCTCATCAAATCGCAAACCCATGCCTTCTTAGAGTGTAATAAAAAGCTGTCGTCTCCCGCCAGACGACGCGAATAACTCAATTGCATCTTTTGGCCCAAAATCAAGGCCCCGAAAGATTCGACAATGCATCCTAGCCTCCAACCACACATTGGAGAAAGTTGAGCATCATCATTCTCGAGTAACAATATCTCATCAACACCAACAGCAAAAGATATCAATCGTATTCAGCAAAAGGAAAGGTCTCGGAGGGAGTCGAACCCTCGCTGGCGGAATCAGAATCCGCAGTCATAACCGTTAGACCACGAAACCAGATCTAATTGTTGGAGAACATTTCTCAGTACAGCGAATTATGTCGCTGAAGTTCGAAGCTTTGACATATTGACACCCACTTGATTGATCGTAGTCATGACAGACTGGTATATGGAATAGTCTCACAATTATGTCAATTGATTACTGAATCATGCTTTATTCTTGCCTTCTCGCCTCTTTCTTCAGTGTCTGCCATATATATCTGTCCCGGACGATATACGTCCAATGGCTTGCTGCTTATGTATGATGCAACAGTATAAGCTCAGACAATAGCACTGAGTCCTTGAAAGAAGCTTCCAGACGAAAGCAAAGGGGCTACTAATAAATGAACAGGAATAAAGGACTCCATTGTTAGATAGGTTTACTTTGAGTATCTAAGTCATTCATTGAAAGTCATGAGACTTCTTCTCAAGATATTGACCGAGATGCGGTGCACCAACCACTGTAACACTCTGACTACAGTGCACAGCCCCTACAACTCACGGCTGAGCAACGCCAGTCAGCACGGGCGGGTCTGATCCATACAAGAGCTCTCAAGTTTGCATCTTCAACAGCGAGACCACGTATCGCCTCAACTTCACCAAATCGTCCATTCCTTCATCACCAATGCTGAACCACTTCAGTATCTTCTGATCTCATCTCAACATGGACAGTCTCGAGGCTCTTCGGGAGCGCCTACATGAGACTCTCATCCCCCACGCCCAGCGATATCCCCTACAAGCTATCCTCGTCACAACCATAATCCTCTTCATCACAACAAGACTCTTTACAGGCAGCTCACCTTCTTCTAGAAAGGATGGATCAAAAATACCTCCTCTTGCACCCTTCTGGGTACCCTTGTTCGGCCATGCTCCGCGTATTTTCCTCAGTCCTTCTTCAGCTTTGACGCGCTTCAGAGGTCGATATGCCCAGGGTATCTTCTCAATCCGCTTATTCCAGAGCATTCACTCTTTTGTGTTTCGACCTTCACTTGTGGCTCGTCTTCTTGAGCAGCCGGAATCTATCGCTGACAAGGAGTATGTCGCTCGACGGATCATGATGACCAATTTTGGCCTTGAGAAGAAGGATCTTGCTGCTTATGATAGAGCTGCTCCTGAGGTGTATCAGATCACCAAGGAGTATCTGAGCGGCTCCCATCTCGATGCCCTCGCCAAGGCTACCCTTCGGGATCTTGACGACAATGCTGCTGATGCCATCACCTTCAACAGTTATCCCACTGATCAGATGGACTGGGAACGACTCGGCAATGCGGAGCTTTTGGAAAACACTGGAGACGAAAAGATCATGGCTGTGGACTTCTTCGAACTCATGAAGACCTTTGTCGCCAGAACTGCCACCATCTCAGTCTTTGGCACTGACTTCGTCGAGGTCTATACCGATATCTGGCCTCATCTGTGGATTTTTAACGACGCTTTCCACTCACTCGCAATGGGTGTCCCCGTCTGGGCACCCTTCCCAAGTTCCCAGCGCGCCAGATTTGCTCTTAAAAGGCTACTCACTTTCATGCGCGAGTATCACACTGAGCTGGACAAGTTTCTGAGTGACGAAGAGCCGGCAACGAAATGGCAGGACTTTCACACCATCAGCCCTCTTGTACGCGCCAGGACTGAAGTCTATCGAAAGCACGGACTGTCTATTGATGTCCGCGCTGCATTCGATGTCGCCCTTCTTTGGGCGACTACTGTTAACTCTACATCGCTCATCTCATGGTCTCTGTTCGAGTTGTACCAGGACCAAGTTCTTCTATCTCAAATCCGCGAACAAATCACACCATTCGTCAAAATCGTTCAGCCTAAAAACGAATTCGGTGGCGCCGTCTGGATTCCTCCTCAGGTTCAGAAACTCGACCTAGAAGGTCTCGTTACTAAATGTCCTCTGCTTCAGGGGGTATACCTTGAGACATTGAGGTTATACGGTGGAGGATGGTCAGCGAGATACCTGAAGGAGGATGTGATACTCAAAGACAAGGAAGACAACTTTGTTCTGAAGAAGGGGACGTTTGCACATATAGTGAATGATCTGCATCACTCTGATCCTAGAAGCTTCACAGACGCCAAGGTCTGGCAAGTTGGGCGATATCTCGAAGATACGGTGGATAAGAAGGGTGTCAAGACACAGAAGGTTGACCCATACACAGTCCGAGCATCAGGTATGTTTATTGTCTTACATGGCGATCGAGTACTGATTAACATTTTCAGATGGAACATTGACGATGTGTGACGACTCGGAGTTTACGTTGAGAAAGGTCGCCATGTACATCTCGGTATTTATCAGCCTTTATGAACTCGAACCCGCCGGTAGTGAGAGATGGCCGTCGCCTCCGGTAGTCAAGGGAGTTGCTTCAGCACAACCGTGGGGGTCTGTTAGACTGTGGGCAAAGCGAAGGTCGCCGCAACATCAATGAGTGGCACGCTTGCCTCCTTGAGCTGAACCAACATGTCGGTGGTTCAAAGTTTTGGGACACACTGGGATGTATCATATAATACATTGCTCGACATGGACCAAATTTTCGTCAGATTCCTGCTACTTACGTGAAGAGTTGCCATGGCTGAACGTGGGTTTTCAAGATTATCAGCACATCTTTACTACGAGCCAAGTCGTCCGAGGTTATCGAACTTGTCACAACAACCAACCACACTCAAACTCAAGAATCGAATTCTTGGTCATTGATAACTTCAGAGTCTCATCACCCATCGACGCCATCACAGCCTGTTTCAAGATCCCAGCTCATATGTGAGCCCTAGTGGGGCGTAGTGTCTTCCCCAGCGCAAAAAATTACCCACAACACCAAAAAGATGATCTTGAGGAGCGTATCTCCCCCGGGAAGGCTCGAACTTCCGATCTCCCGATTGTCTGCAAGTAACAGTCGGACGCTTTAGCCAACTAAGCCACAGGGGATGAGCTGATTTGATGATGGCCGCCACGGAACTGGGTGCTATGTTGGCGACGGTTGCAATTTCACGACGGTTAAGACGGAAGATGTCAGAGATCGAGAGGTTGAGTCTTAACGACGAACAGTTGGCTACGAGTTGGGTTGAGTTTGTGGAGAAACAGTGGTGAAACGAACAGAGGCAGATGTAACATCATCCAGTCCACTTCTGGTGATATTAGCTCAGAGGGGACTCTACAATCCATGGGTTGGACAACGCCAGACGACAGAAGTAAAAGTGTATTCGTTCAATTTTCCACACAGTCAATGGTGTAAAGATAATTCTCTAACATTTCTTATAACAGTTGTCTCAGTTCTATCTAAGAACAGCTCTGTTGTTCATGAGAAAAGGCTTGCCTAGGTTCCTGCCAGACACTAAGTGACCAACCATAAAGGCAATTGACCTCCAACGTCAATTCAATGGCAGCTCAACCTCCGTATACTCAAAAAGGTATCACTCAACTGACATTCTCCACAACAAAAACCATGGAATCAGCAAAAGAGAACTCCCCCGGGAAGGCTCGAACTTCCGATCTCCCGATTGTCTATTTAATAACAGTCGGACGCTTTAGCCAACTAAGCCACAGGGGACAGGTTGTGCTGTTGTTAGAGGACATGCCTGTAATGCGATTGCTCAATCCTTGCCCAGCTCTTTCACGAGTGTATGAAACGGATTTCCAGTCAGCAGTTTTAATCAAAGGAAGATGAGATGTGGCTTAGTGTGAGATTATTTTTGTTGCTGTTTTTACATTTGTGGAATGGATTGCTAGTTTCAGATTATTCGTGGCTGTGAGCGAGTTTGTTAGCCTGACAATTCCCATGTCAATTTCGAGATATCGAGTTCACGATACAACAAAAGCTCATGCAGCCCAAGGTGCTAGGAATCAAGGAAAAGGGCAACTATTTTCTCTAGAGTTCTCTCACACTGTTGCGAACCAATCCAAGACCAAAGCCGTCTAATCTTCACGTATTTACACCAGGTTGGAAGATTACCCTGTATCATGGCCCCCAACTTCTGGGGGCATACTCTCATCATCATATCGGGCATTACCGAAACCAACACTGTCAATGGCTATGAAGACTGAGCCTTGCTATCCAATCTTAATTTGAAACTTCTACTGATGACAGACTCTTCCTCAAAGCCAACAACCAACCTTCACAGTCTAGAAGTGGCTATGTAAACAAAAAGGGGCAATCTCAAAGAATCACAGTCTTCTAGAAAATTGATAGTGGATCTCTTTATTCCTGCATTGTTTATCTGGGGAAACTTCATGACATTTTCGTCATGCAGCGCCGGGGTTCGGAGTACGTGATCGGCCAGGCATCAAAAACGGGGCCGAGATCTTCGGAGCCGGACCCGGTAAAGGATCAAACTAAGCAATTACATTCCCAGGCTGTGTTGAGGCTGAGCAATAAGCTTAACAGTTGTTGGATCAACAGGTTTCTATGTGTATCAGGTGATGAGATGCAGACAGAGATTAGCGGTCTGCCTTGTGGAGTTGGGATTGTTCTGAGGCTCAGTTGCTTTGGGCCAACAGCTTAAGGCCAGCAATTGAGGCTAACAATTGAAGACCTGAGTCTTACCCAAGCGCCAGGTTGACGGTCCGCGGTAAAAGGTAAAATTAGCTGCAGACCACGTCCTTGGTAATTTATGAGTATTATCGTCAGCAGCTTTAGGAGCATCATCAGAGGGATTGGGGCTGAGAAGGTAGACATTGAGTCATCATGAAAGTGTCTATAATCAGACTTGCCCGACTTACAGGAGGGATATCTCAAGTGGCGAGTGATCAAGGCACTGCTTGGCGACACCTGGAGATATTGAATGTCGACAACATGAGATGTTAGCGCCGGGAATCATTCTAGAATGTTATCCTCGCCCTACAGCTAAAGTTACGGCTTCTTGCTTCCGGCCACTTCCAGATACAGCAGATGCCATCCCGGCATCGCCAAGCCGAAGGGTGACCAACAATGACAAGTTGATGGACATTGACATTGACTTGAACAATTCCAAGAGGCAGTGCAACTGATCACACGTCCCCCATCCAATGACATTACACGTCCCAATAGCGCTCGAGTTATCCTCTTCTGGCCTTGCGCCCATGATATGATTGGTCAGGGTCGGCCAGTAGCTCTGCCGAGTCTCCGTGAATCAAAAAGTCCAGCGGTCATGGAAACCAATATCAATCGGGCGTAATGACAAGTGTTAGCCAAACTATCGTGGCCGTTTATCCTCAAAGAGGCTGAGTAGATTCAGGGATCTGCACTATTTGCCTCTGGCCCTGGGGCTAGTCTCTCGTCCTGTTGAAGCTATCTCCGAGAATGAACTGCGGTTCAATAGCATTGACATGAGAAGACATCGCCCTGTGAGGCAGAAACAAAATATACTACTCCGTACCGTATGTCATTCGAGTAATGCTTGGCCAACGCACATCGTTACCGGGTTCACCAAAGCCGAGAGCTTACCAAAAGTCTTGGCCATATCATGGATTTGAGCAAACGTGTCTTATTCCCATAGTTCAAATGAGAAAGTGCATATCGACTCTGACGAACCCTCCATCGTTAGAGTTCAGGTTTGAACGCTCAAATGGCTTGTGATTGTCATTTCCTCTTCTGACAATGCCTCATCCCATCTCTCATCGTGTTGGTCGTATTCCCGCGACGAAATCAAGAGCTCTTTCTCATGCGCGACCCTAGCGGCACCCCCAAGCCTTGCGCCCCACAAGTCCCTTCCCATAAGATCGCGTAGGCGAATCATAAATCACCGCCAAGGTGGTTGCATGCCACGCGGGCTCCACAATTTGGAAAGTAGATCGCTCCTTCCCCGTGTCAATGTCACCTGTGCACTCAGGGTTTCAGGCGACAGGGGTAGAGGGGAAAGAAAAGTTAGTCCAAGTGACACAATACGAAGGTAAATTTAGGGAGGATTTAGTAGATCTTAGGCCAATCATTTTTGGCACTTTACCTCCAGGTCAGAAGTCTTTTTGCTCACTGATGCCTGCGCCTGCAGCTGCACTGCACGAAGCTTGGGTTGTGTCGGGTGCGACTTCCAATGAAGTCGACGTCACCTCATTGACTTGGCGTTGGGTCGTAGCTCTGAAGGAAGGATGTATGAGCTGAGCTTGAGGGTGGGTTGGACCTGCCCGACAACATTAAATAACACCCTCTCCCCACCTCCAAAGTGAAACATTTGCATCTTCCATTGTCACTGACATTCCATCACCTAACAAAACAACTTCGATCATCGAGTACTTCACAACTTCTTTGATCAACCCTAAACAGCTTCCAAGCAAACTCTTTCTCGAATCAACACAGCACAACACACTTCACACTTCACAATGTCGTCCACTGAGGGCATGATCAACGGCGCCGGAAGCTCTTCCGCAAACCCAACCAAGGCTCCTGTGATGGAGGGCAACGGAGGCTTCATGGCCCAGCACAAGATGGCAGTTGAGCCCCCCAAGAAAGAAGATCTCCAGCGCAGTTATGCGACTGTTGTCGAGAACGACGCCAACCCCAAGGGTTGGTATGGCTCAATGAGTAAGTATTAGTGATCACGAAATGCATGATATCAACATATCAATTAACACCTTTAGTGAATGCGCTTGGAACCATAATCGGAACCATGGGTGCCGTACCCTGCTGCATCATTTGCCCCAACCCCTTCAAGGAGGTCAACCAGGGCAACGTCGGTCTCGTCACGAAGTTCGGAAAGTTCTACAAGGCTGTCGATCCTGGTCTGGTTAATATCAACCCTCTCAGCGAGCGACTTATTCAGATCGATGTCAAGATTCAGACCACAGAGGTGCCCGAGCAGATTTGCATGACCAAGGACAACGTTACCCTTCGCTTGACCTCAGTCATCTACTACCACATTGTCTCTCCTCATAAGGCTGCTTTCGGTATTAACAACGTGAAGCAAGCTCTCATGGAGCGCACTCAGACCACTCTCCGCCACGTCGTCGGTGCTCGCGTTCTTCAGGATGTCATTGAGCGCCGTGAAGAGATTGCTCAATCCATTGGAGAAATCATCGAAGACGTTGCCGCTGGATGGGGTGTTCAGGTCGAGAGCATGCTCATCAAGGACATTGTCTTCAGCCAAGAGCTGCAGGAGTCACTGTCCATGGCTGCTCAGAGCAAGCGTATTGGTGAAAGCAAGATCATTGCCGCTAAGGCTGAGGTAACATTCTACATCCTTTTTCACCTGGTCACACATGACTAACATACTACTTCTAGGTCGAATCCGCCAAGCTTATGCGACAAGCTGCCGATATCCTGAGCTCGGCTCCTGCCATGCAGATCCGATACCTCGAGGCTATGCAAGCCATGGCCAAGTCTGCTAACAGCAAGGTCATCTTCTTGCCTGCTGCTAATCAGACCATGGGCAACGCCCTCAACGCCGCCATGGCCAACCAGACTGGCGAATCCAGCGCTCGTGCCCTGGACAACGAAAATGACTTTGGAGGTCAGGACCCAGGTTTCCAACAGGCCATGAACGCCCGCGTCGTGGAGAACATCTAAACAAGACGCTCTTCCCTCGTGCGTATTACACTAAGGCAATGGGCTAACGCTTGAGGGTTCCCGTTTCGGGTTCTAGCCTGGTCTACTTGATTTCGGAAGCATTGCCCTCGACTGCTCTCTTCTCGTCTTCACTAGAGCTACACCCCAGCTTTGCTCCTCTAACTCAACTGAATGACCTGTCACGTTTTTGCTTTCAACGCTGCACTCTGATACCCATCTCAACGACACTCGCCATCGCTTGTTGCGCTTTTCCAATTTTAGTGTATGTATTCTACTTTCTTTTTCTTCTATCGAGGGAGCGGTGGTGGATAGGGGTGGTATCTTGTGCTTTTTTTTTGGTGAAGGATACCCTTGGTTTGCTCAGATGAGCATTTAATGAGGATGGTTTCTGGATGATCTCTTAAAGTCATGGAAAATACCCAATCGCTATGAATATACCCTTTTCCTTCTGATATTGCTGTGTTTGTGGGGTGCTTCATATGTCCGTGAAACCGAAAGAATTCTTATGGCCTGTGATAATCTTGAATTGCCAAATCGTGATATTTTCTCGCCGGTGACAAAAAGACTTGGGTAGCTTGGAAGGGCTTTAGACTAATTTTTCTGGCACCCTGGCTGAGGGACGTAGGTTTGTTGCTCCTCGAGGCTCCAGAATGAGTGTCAACAGAACCAAGACAACCTTATACATATTCATGGGAAAGTGACTAGTCACACTGCATGACACTCCCAGATCATCACAACTAACTACTTAGGTAGTAGTTCATTCAGCAATCACAATATTCAGGGCAGGCCACACTTGAGGATTAACTTTTAAACTTGACAATTTTCTCTTCTATATCCCTCTGTTCACCCTCCCGTAATGATACATCAAAAGCATAGTAGATTCCTCTCCAGAAGTCACCGCGCATCCACCCAGGGGACGGGGGAGGGGACAGAGGGTCAAGTTGAAAATACGAAAAAGGGATAAAACCAAATCACGCCAATATGCCCTCCACCCAAACGCCAGCCAGCCAGGAAACAAGGTGCGGGCAGAAGATGCCATGCCAGGAGTCTCTCAGGTATCATATATCTACACATCGGGAACCGTCCAATAGTCTGTTGTTGGGTTGACTTGAAATATGATCTTTCGTTTTGGAGCGGGTTCTTCGTCAGTGTTTAGACGAGTACGAGTAAAGCAGGTAGGATGAGATTGGTTAACCTCAGAGTCCTACAATTGTGTCCGATTCAGCATCGTCACGACTTGCGCCGTGGACGTTTACTTGAGGGCCTCTAAGCCTCAGAGTGTCGCTTCTTCTTCTTCTGCTTTTTCTCTTTCTTGGGCTCCTCGTCTTCTGAGTCGTCGTGCTTGCGCTTCTTCTTGCCATCAGTCTCCTCGGCGGCGGGTTGCGACTTGGAAGGTGTGGCCTTCTCCTCGGCCTTTCGCAGCTTCTTGAGTTCCTTCTTGCTGATGACCTTGGGTGTTCCATCGGCGTTCAGCTCAACGTCACCTCGCTCGTACTTGCGCTTGAACTTCTTGACTGAGATACCGGCCTCCTCGGCAAGGCGCTCGTAATCGGCCTCGGAGAGCTTCTTGGGCTTGCCAGGAGTGGCAGCCTCGTCGTCGCTGTCCTCAGCATCCTTCATCTCCTCATCGACCTCCTCGATGAGCTTCTTGGCCTTCTTGAGCTTCTTGGCGGGAGTAGCTTCGTTGGCCTCCTCATCATCGGCAACACCATCGGCATCGCCGTTGTATCGGCGGGTCTCCTTGAGAGTGAACTGACCAGCACCAACAATCTCACCAGAGGGGGTGACGTTGGCACCCTTGGGCAGAAGGGGCTTGCCCTCGAGCTTGCGGAGGTGGTTCTCAAGCTTGATGCGGTTGCTGAGACCAAGGATAGCGCGCTCCTCCTCATCAGCGTCGTCTTCAGCATCACCTAGGGCATCGACACGGAGACCTAGAGCAGCCTTGGCAGACAGCATACGAGCGATCTTACCCTTGTTTCGGCCGGTGGCCTGGCCAATGAGTGAAGAGTGGTAGATGAGACCATACTTGGGTGTGTCGTGCTTGGTCTTGAGGGCGCGGAAGAGGGCCTTCTCGGCACCGAGAATCTGAATGGTGGAACCAGGAGACTTGGCCAAACTGATGAGAGAACCAGCGTGGGCAATGAGACGGGCACCAACGAGGTAACCGACGAGAGCAGTCAGGTTGGGAGCGATAGCGCGCATGCGGCTCTCGAGGTACGAGGACAGCTGTGTTCGGTAGTTTGAGTAGACAATGACTTGGTCAGCCAGGAGCTTAATGTTGTCGAGATCCTCATCGGTGATCTCGGTACCCATGCTAATCTCGGCAGCAGCCTTGATAGAAGTCTCAATCTCCTCGGGAAGGATCTCGGAGAGGTCGCTATCGGCAATGTTGGTGCGCATGCCAACAGCAAGAATGACGCGAGCGTAAGCCAAGTTGTCGTTGAGAATCTTGGCCATCTCAGGGAAGTGCCATCCGTACCACTCCTTGGTTCGCATAGCGTAGACGTTGAGCTCCTTGTCGAGGTCGTCGAGAAGCTTGATAGCCTGGATGATCATGGAGTCGACCTTGTCGGCAGAGAACTTGAGCTTGTGACGCGACATGGAGTGAGAAAGACCCAGGGCCATGCGGTCAAAGTTCTCCTCAAGCAGACCAGGGATAAGGTTGGGGAGTCCACCTCGAATGCCACGGAAGAGGTCCATAGTGTTGGAGCCAGAAACAGGAGAAATGTTGAGCGAGGGCATGTTAGAGATGGCAGTGCCCAGCTTCATATCGGCGACGGCGAGCGAAGCCTTCTTCTCGGACTTGAGGTCGTCGAGGAGTTGGGTGAGAAGCTCAGGGACCTTGCCCTCCTTGAGCGACGCAGCTTCTTCGAGAGCGGTAGCGGCGCTGTCGAACTTGACAAACTTCTTCAGCTTGAGCCTATCAAGGGTAAATATGTCAGTAAGGTACTTGATAGTATTTCGCCATTTGGCGATGGTCCACTCTGCCATTGGAGACATTTTTGGATGCTCAATGCCTTGAGTTTTCGCAAATAAAAAATGATCAAAAAACTTACATCTCAACAACCTTCTCGGGTCGTCCAAGCTCAGCAGCGAGTTCCTCATTCTTGAGCATCTTCTTGTCAGTAGCCTTGAATAGGCCATAGCTGCCAATTGTTAGCCCGGCTTCCTAGACCTTTACTTGCCTCGCCATCATGAATTGATGATGGTCGAGGTCAAGATCGAGCGTCGCGACTTACCCTGCCGGCGTCTCGGCAAGCACAAAGAGCGACATGGTGAATTGGTTTTGGTTCCTTCCTTCTGGTCTCGCTCTATTCGATTGGCGTCGTGGCTTCCTCGCGAGGCACAGTCCGGTATGTTGTGCGCGGCTGCGAAAGGAAAGATCGAGGGTGGGCTGGCGATGGAAAAATTTCAGATGAAGCTTGGGAAGGCTCCACTCAATTTTTTTGGTCTTGGTTCTGGCGCGGAAAGTGTGATGCAGGTTCTTCGGCTGCCGGAGCTACTTGCCTCCGGTTTCTGCATCAGGTACGTACCCCCAGCCACTGACTCCTGGCCACTCACGTGTCGACGCTCGCGACAGGATGTCTGGGCAAGCTTGCGTCGCAGGCTGAGGTTTGTTAGGCGGCCAACTTAAACAATCCAGTTAATTCATCACCTCGGCCACGAAGACGCCCTATAATCCCCAAGACCTCAAATACGATAGACCAGGGCTGAACGAACTACCACGAACGAGAATCAAGATGGAGGGTCTTCTCTACAACGTCAACGGCGGGTGCGTATTAGCTTGAAGATGGAGCTTCATACGAGTGGTTCTGGAGACTAATCATAAGGAACAGCTACGTCGAAGGAATTGTCCGAGGCTACCGCAACGGTCTTCTCACAGGCGCTGCCTATAACAACTTGACTCAATGCGAGACGATTGATGGTGCGCGACGATGACTTCATCACCAACTTCATTAGACTAACGACCACAAGATCTCAAGCTTCAGCTTGGCCCTTCATATGGCGATTTTCTCGCTTCCCTACCACCTAACCCCTCTACGTCAGCTCTCGCAGCCAAGACCACCGACAAGCTCATCTCAGAGTTCCGATATGTGCGCGCTCAAGCTGTTGGCTCCCTTGCTACCTTTATGGACTACGTCACCTACGGCTACATGATCGACAACGTCGCCCTTCTCATCACAGGAACCCTCCATGAGCGGGATACCCGTGAGCTTCTTGAGCGATGCCATCCCCTGGGATGGTTTGAGACTATGCCAGTTCTCTGCGTTGCTACAAACATCGAGGAACTTTACAACAGTGTGCTTATCGAGACCCCTCTTGCCCCATACTTCAAGGGTAGTCTTAGCCACCAGGATCTTGACGAGCTAAACATTGAGATTGTCAGAAACACACTCTACAAGAACTACCTTGAGGACTTTTACAACTTTGTCAACACTCACCCTGAGATGGCTGGTACACCCACTGCTGAGGTCATGTCTGAGATTCTCGAGTTCGAGGCTGACCGCCGAGCCATCAACATCACACTCAACTCTTTCGGCACAGATCTTTCCAAGCAAGACCGTAACAAGCTCTACCCCAACTTCGGAAAGCTATACCCCGAAGGAACTCTCATGCTCTCTCGAGCTGAAGACCCTGAGGGTGTTCGTCTGGCAGTTGATGGTGTTCATGACTACAAGTCTTTCTTTGACGCCATCTCAGTCGGTGGCGGCCCCTCGGGACCTGGAAACATGGGTGGTGGCGCTGGCGAGACTAAGACGCTGGAGGATATGTTTTACCAGAAGGAGATGGAGATTTCCAAGAACGCTTTCACCAGGCAGTTCACCCATGCCATTGTCTATGCTTGGGTGAAGCTCCGAGAACAGGTTAGTGAATCCAACATGATTGCTTTTCATCATCAGACTAACAATTCATAGGAAATCCGCAATATCACCTGGATTGCCGAATGCATAGCTCAGAACCAGAAAGAGCGCATCGGCAACTACATCAGCGTCTTTTAAATCGAGTATGGGTATTGGCATCGTTTTCATTTTTAGCAGGATTTTGTGTAGTATAGCAGCAATTGAGCTCGTAATGGCACGGATTAGTTCCCACACTGGCGCAAAGGACAGATAGGTAGATGCAAAAGGCGGCATCGTCGCTCCATCTTTCAGGTGGCTTGTATTGTACATAGAGAGAAACAAGTTATTCTACAAAATCATCCCAGCTCCGGCTCTGTCTTTACAGCGAGATCTGGTCCTTCCATGTCGCAGGTGTAAGACCCAGCTTCTCGACCATGTGAGTCCATCGCTCACTTCCCCTCTCCTTACGGTCCATGTACTTCATAAGCTTTTGTCGACGGTGGAGCAATAATCTCAAGTTTCGCTTGTTGTGCTTATCCTTGTATCCTCTGTTGATCTGTAGAGCCTGAGAGAGGTTGTTGATCTTGGTTGTCAAGATAGCAATCTGAACCTCGGAGCTGCCTGTATCAGGACCGCTTCGGACCGGCATTTGCACTTTGTTGGGACGAATTGACTTTGGCTTGCGTTTCAGAACCCGGTCTGTGTTGTGACGGCCGAATTCCTCAACGATTCGTCTCACATTGGCGTGGAAGCGATCCTTTGCGCTGCTGTTGCTGAGCGATGTGATACGGCGCAGAGCCTCAATGGCCTTCTGGTGGCGCTGCTCGTGTTGCTTCGCTTTATCCACTCCGCTTTCGGGTTCCATCTGTGACTCGACCACGCCGATCATGGGCTTGGTCAGGGTATATGCGTGCTTGACAGCCTCAGAGAGTTCAGAGTCGGTAAGGAAATAGTTTCGTAGTTCCGGAGATGTCGGTAGCTCGTGTGCCTCGGCGAGCGGGTTTCCACTTCCATCTACAGGAACACGGGATGTAGCCTCTTGACCAGCCGACTCAAGAGACTCTATAAAGGGAGTTGTCTTTCCCTTGACGGGATCACCCCACGCCTCATCCCTCTCACGGGCGAGCTCCTCACGCCGTTGCACATTGGCAGCCTTTCTTTGCTGAGCCTGAGCCCATCGGTAGGGATCCTGCTTCGCCTTGCGCTTCTTCTCACGCTGGGACAAGTTGGCCGTTTGGACGATGGGGAGGAAGTTCGGGGTAGCAGGCTTTGCGGCGGGTCGGAGGCAGACTGAACAAGTGATTAGCATTGAAGAAGCTAATGGCTATAATAGATACATACGGTTCAATGTGCCAAAGCGCGGCAGCGCCGGTATTCTAGGGGGCATGATTGAAGCATCAACCTACTGCTTGATACAGAGACTGATGGATTGTCGTCCAAAGCCCGCCCCAAATTTTCCTTAGCCCACCCTCCACTGCCAATGCCGTATCGGGAGCCCAT
>JAAOAK010000288.1:0-130332 GCA_013396175.1 Fusarium denticulatum | reverse complement strand
TCCCCAGCCACCATGCCAACCATCAACGAAGGTCCCTGGTGGCGAAACGGATTTGCCGTTGTTGTTTTACTCAACCAGCAAGGCCAGACTGGACCAGTCTACGTTGTGTACAATGATTCCAGTACAGAGGATATTAAAGCCACAGATGAAACTGCTGTTGATCCGGAGGAGATTCCAGACAAGGCAGGAGTCGCCGCTTACCATGAGCCTGGAAAGCTTCACCCAATGTGCAACCAGAAATTTACGGTTGCCGAGATTGCCGACTCTCTGATGCGCCTCGGAGACCTTAACAACGTGTTCGTCTTTAAGGAAATCGCCAAGGATAAGCGCATGGTTCGTTCCACAAAGATTGAGACTGACAAGACCACTGGGAGGATGTTCATCCCTCTTGCCAAGAAGGTTGCAAGTGGCAGTCCTTCTAAGAAACGTTAGGTGCTTGGTGGATCGATTTGAGAATAATTAATGGCGATACATTGTTGGAATATCTCGGATTGGTTGATGGATGGACACAGGCATTTCACTCTTTTGTCTTTCTTAGTACTTCGGCAGGGATTAGCCCATAAAAACCAAAAACCAAAACCTCAGCTATCATTTTTATCTTTATTATTTTAATAAGAACCATTTTCTTTCACTGGCTAGAATTCTGTCTCCATCCACAAAGTGAGCTTAGTAACCTGAAGTTATTAATCTTTCTCACGTGCCCCTGAAGCCGAGTCAGTGTTGGTCTTTACCAAGCAACAGCCCAAGAAATTTATAAACCATGGAAAAGAAGTAAGGTGACCGAATAGAAGTTCAAAAGCTTCGCGTTGGGAGACTAGGAGAGCGCTTCTGTTGTTTTAGTGGAATTAGAAAGAACCAGAACTTAATTACACCTATTACCTTATCTCTCGCGGTAAATGGAATCCATACAATGAATCTGGAAGAGCGAGGCCGTGGTAACCTCATGGAGCGAGGCAAAGGCTTTCTAACAATTACTGCGTTGTCATCAGTATCTTGTGTGTGAGAGACCTACTTCATTTTGCTTTTTGGAGCTTGTTTTTGATATCTACTATACCCACCCGTACCTACTAAGGTAAGGCATGTAAAAGACAGAGGCGATGTCTTTTCGCAAGATCTCAGGTATGCCGTCGTTGGAGCTGTTGGGTCTCGGTCTCCCCTCATTCGACAAGAGAAGTATCTCACGTTGGGCCAGAACTATGGGGTATCTCCTTACATTTGCTGAAGAAGTCTTTCCTAGCGGTATTCTCCTTCAAACCAAGAATGGGAGGCAAAGTTCGTAGGGTAATGAGGGATTGGAGGCACCATTTTATATGCCTCCAAGGCCGGCCATGGAGTCATCATCTAGGGTTTCATAATATCAGCATTTTGGTAATTGGTTAGTCATCATGGTATAATGTCTAAGCTGTGAGCTAAGTTAGATGTGTTATTTGCAGTAGAGACTTGTGGTTGAGAGCTTAAATCAGCAGGCAGAACTTAGTCCTACAGTAACTGAGGGAAAGGGTCTCGATGACAACCCAAGAGCACCTTCTCTCGAAAGACTGGCCTTAATTGTTTTGGCCTTTGCTTCAGCGAGTCGGTTAAGACGTGGTAAACGACTGTTGATATTGTTAAAAAGAGATGTTCTACTTAAGTCTAGCGTCAAGCCGAGATCGACTTCGATTGTCTTGTTTCTTCTTGCCAGATGTACTCTGACCAAGATTCCAGAACGCTTATCAATAGTTTATTTGATCTTGATGCAAGAAATCTTACTGTTAGCCCTCCGCAAGCCCTTATGAACAGAAGACAGTCAGACTCTGTCTTGGAAATTACAGCAACAGCATAATTTCTGTAGCATGCGGGAGTCGTGAAGAACAAAAGACTGGATCTTACGATAAGGAATAATTGTATAAATTGCTCATGTTCATTCTCGAATACTTGATTGGTATACTGAGTGACTGTAGGCAACAGAGGCAATTAATGGTCGAGATTAGCAACTGACTCTGTGAAGCCCTCTTTGGGAGCAATGAAATGACAAACCTGAATAGAGGATGCTAAAATAAACAGATAACTTAAAGCTTAGGCTAACTTACCTAGGTATTTATAGCATTTAGGGTCAAGGTCAAGAGTTTCTTGCCTCCCCTAGGCTCCCAACTTGGGGCAGCAATATGTTCTTGTTCATTTCGCATGTCCTAACACATTAAATGGCTGGAATGATTCCCTCTACGGGTGTCACGCCGATAGTGGAAGCAGCAATGATTTGAATAAGTTCTGCATGATTTAGTCTTCGTCGCTAGTAGCGTCAACGACTCGAACTCCGCCTCCCTTCTTAGCCGACTCAATCTCCCTTTTCTGTTGCTGCTGCTGTCTCTTCCCAACCTCATTCACCAGACCCTTCAGATAGACTTCAGCCTGAACAGTAGCGCTGTACGCAGCTGGTGTCCAGTTCCAAATGTTGCGCTTATGAATATCCGCGCCCGCCGCCAGCAGCGTTCGCAGCACCAACAAATTTCCGTTCCCGCTCGCAAAATGCAATGCCGTATTTCCTTCCACGTCCGCCCGGCGGACTGCATCGTAAGGTCCCCCTGGGACAAAGGTAAGGAGGAGTTGAACAATAGTGTCGTGTCCACCAAGACTAGCTTCCATCACGGCATCGCGACCCCGAATGTCGCGGCGTAGAATACATGTTTTGTCGTGTTCGCAGAGGAGTTGCACAACCTCGGTATGGCCACCAGCTGAGGCGAGCATCAGTGCTGTTTGATGGGTCTCGTTGAGTGCAGGGACTGGGTCTTCGTGGCCAAGCTGTAGAAGAACTTCGCAGACCTCACGGTGTCCTAGAGAGGCTGCTAGGTGCATGTTCGAATTGGAAAGGCCGGATGGTGAAGAATCGGGGTTGAGGAGAAGATTGGGATGTGTCTTGAGAATTCGGCGTAGGAGAGTCGCATCATTGGCATGAATAGCCCGACGGACGCGAATAGAAGGTTCAATCCTGCTGTTTGTTAGTCCTGGGCATGATGATCTCGAGTTGGCGCACTCACATGATGGAGGGCGACTGGTCATGACGGTTGCGATTGGAGGTCAAGAATCATGCCGCGCAATCGCGAAAACCGAAGATTGAATAGAACAAAAGAAACGAAAGGCAGGTTACAGGCTGAAGATAGATAATGTTAATGACGCTTTAGAGAAAGGAAACGCTAAATGAGGCCGTTGTTGAAGTAATGCAATGAAAGAGGGGAAGAGAATGGAAGCAGCAGAGTTGCCATAGGTTGACGATAAGATTCCAAGAAAGCTTAACTTGAGGAAATGCTGCGCCCGCTTGCAGCAAGCAGCTCCTCATGAAACAGGCGGCGCGGACCCCACATTGTGCTGACATCCACTAAACCTCAGTTAGCTTACCCGCTTGCACGAACCAGAGAGACCTCGAGAGGAGATGCATGCAAGCAGCTGGCAATAAGTATTTTCCCAAGTTTTACTTGGACCCGAGATGCAAGCCAGCAAATGGTCTATTTGCCGCAAAGTATTGGACATCATGGTTTGCTGTTGGTATCATGAAACCGTTGGAGCTCGATCGAGACCCACTGTTCCAAGCGCCGTCATGGTCTTCATCGACGTCAGATTTACCGTATATTGAGGCGACTCCTGTTTGTTTATATGGCATTGCATCAAAACAGTTTGCTTGCGGGAGTTGTGCTGATATTCTACAGGTATGCTCTTAAAATACCCAGAGAGGCATTTTAGTAATCTTTTCACTTTACACAATGCTTTCCCAGTCTAATCTTCCGGATCCTTGAGTCAAGGGATACTGCCAGAACGAGCCAAGGTTTGTCTCACTGGATGACCTGTCTATTCCTTCAAGATAGGCAACACAAGCATCTAGTAGCCAACTTACTGAAGAGTCACGTTCCGCCTTATTCAAAACCATCCACACCCAGACAGCGACTCAACAACAGAACAGTAATTCCTCACTATATCAGCACAAACTCAACCGACCAATATAATATCACTTTCTGGCTAGCAGTCTCAACACACGGGCTTGATCACCCGGCGAAGCACGCCCGGTTAGCTCAATCGGTAGAGCGTGAGACTCTTATGAGTTCACAATCTCAAGGTTGCGGGTTCGACCCCCGCATCGGGCTGTTCCTATAAATTACATATTCATGATTGAGATGTGCTTTCTTTTTTGCGATTTTTGTCAGTCCCTAAGTGTCATTTGATAGTGACAGTGTAGATTCTCGGGCTGTCTTGAGATGACTATTGTTCAATGAACGGTTATTACAGACGAGTGAGAAGCTGCTTGACGTTAATGTGCAAACATGGTATTACGGTGTCAGGATCCAGTAAAATACAAATAATTCCCTTCCTTCATTAGCACTGAATGAAAATCCGATAGAAACCGTCTAGTTCAGCTCGTGAGCCTTCTTGATAGCCTTATTCTTGCCCGTGTCCAATACAACAGCAGGATCCTCTTCATCACCCTTCCTGGAGACTTCATTGCCATTCTTCGTCGTAATTGTCGTACTGCACTCACTGTTAGTAACCAATCTCGTCAAAAAATCACGGAACTCACTCTTCAGCCTTCACATCCAAGACTTTACCCTTGGGCTGTCCCTGTCCCCAGTTCCAGCTCACAGTCTCACCCTTCTTAGGTCCTTTCTTTGCGCCAGAGTCATCATCACTTTCATCATCATCTTGCTCCTCTTCAGCCTCTTCATCCTTCTTCAAAGATCCATTGGACTTATTAGCTTGGCCGTTGGACTGCTTCTTCTGTCCCTCCTCCTTCTCCTCCTCCTCCTCTTCATCTTCATCATTGGACTTTGTAGACTCTCCCTTGCGAGTCTCGCGCTTCTTGTTGGAACCAGTCTGGCTTCGAGTGGCCCGTCGCTTCTCGCCGGTTTGCTTATCATCGTCATCGCCTCCTTCTTCCCCAGCTTCCTCAGCATCATCTTTCTCTTCTTCCTTATCCTCTCTCTCTTCCTTCTTCTCACTGCCGTTCTCCTTGCCTTGAGCCTTGAGGAAATCGTGACCCCAATTCTTGAGCGACGCGTAGGACTTGGTCTTCTTGACCTCCTCAGGGGACTTGTCGTTGTTGGCCTTGGTCTCCTGAGCAAGGTGTCGCTTACTACATAGTGTTAGCACTCAATTCACCAGTAAAGCATATGATGTTAGTCGCAATCAGCGCAAGAGACTTACCAGTAAGAAACAACCTTGCGCATGTGCTGGACTTGCTCATCGGTGTACTTCTCAGGTTCCTTCTTGGGATTCTCCTTCAAGATCTCAACAATCTTGCGACCGCTGTCATGTCCGACAGTCTCGCCATTCTCATCCTCCTTGGGCCAGCCAGCACTGTTGGAATCATCCGACTTGAGCCACTTCTCGAGCTCTGAGGCCGTCATATTGACGACCTCGTTGAACTCTTGGATAACTTCGTCGTTGTCCTTCATGATTGCGGTTTTGTTTACAGATTTGGATTGAAAAACGTGCGATATCGAGCGAAGTGAGTAATTACGATCAATTGATGAAATAAATGAAGTTTTGTCTAAACCATCACCCAGGTTTTGTAACTTTTGTTATTGCTTTTGGTCTCAGCCGTGTCGTCATTCCAGCCATCTCTTAATCGTAGCGTCATAGAAAAAAAGGTACGAACAATGCGTCGCAAGTAGCTTACGGTGATCGATTCAACCTAATTAAAGTAAGTTGACTCTGACGTTTAAGTGCGTGCATGGTCTCAGCTGAACAAGGTTGGACCGATCTGATGCGGTCGTCCAAGGAACGCGATCCGATCTGTTGTATGAGCGCATCATTTCCGGCGATCGATGGTTGCTTGGCTGGGAAGTGGGTCAGGAACAGGAGCGAGACGGATCATTTTTGGACAAGCTTGGTAGGGCTCAATTGGACTAAGGGGAATAATGATGATGGGAGGGAGGTGAAGGGATGAGTACTGGGCAATTGACAGTTTTTGGTGCTCTTGTTGACCTGCAGGGAGCCATAAAATGAATCAAATGGTAAGGTATCTGGATGACTCACAATATTCCGAGTCACCGAATGTATAATGATCAGATTATGAGCACCTAATTTCTATTCTCATGTCTCAAATCAATAATTGCCCCTGAACGATATGAATATGTCAGTCGACGCTGGATTGGCCTGACCTGAGCTTTGTCTGGATTGAGGGCGACGGTAACAAGTCCTCTATTGTCACCAAACTCCGATCGGTGCCAGCCAACCTCATAACCAAGTACAATCCAAGCAATACAATTGAAGACCTTGTACATATCGTAGTCTCTTGATGCTAACGGTCTACCGCAATCTTCTCGTGAAATACTTCCACATCGAATCCACGGCAGTTCCATTTGCACTCAAGCTTCAGAGCTAGGACCTGAATTAATGATGCAATCGTCAAAACAGCTTCAAATCCCCCTCGCTAAACCCAAAAGAGCAACCAAAGTCCCCACCGCGGGGTTGTTCGGCTGCGGGAGCGGGGCCATTTTTCGCCGGGGTCGCAATCTCAGGCCGATCCAGGAGCAGATCATTCTGGCATTCACACCTTGACTCTTTTTTTTGTGACTCAGATTTAAAAAAAAAACATCCGACACACCAGGTACGCGATATCCTTCCTATTTCGATCGTCCCTTTATAACTCAATCACGTCTTACTGTGCGTCTCCTCTCTTTTATGTTTTCATGCGCTTCAATTGAGTCCTTACTGAGCCTTTTCACGCGCTGCACTCGTCTCCGCCACTCGCACTCAACTTTTCCAATTCGATCGCAAACAGCTAATTATTTTCGAAACTTCAGAATTGACAGCTTAAGAACATTCGCCATCATGTCTGAATATCCTCATATTCTTCTTCGTGCTGAGGAGAAGCCTCTCGAGCACCGATCTTTCTCCCCCGCAGTTATCAAGACACTTGTCGATGCTGGATACCCCATTTCCGTCGAGCGATCTTCCACCGACCCCAAGCTCAAGCGTATCTTTGAGGACTCAGAATATGAGGCTGCTGGTGCTCGTCTTGTCGACACCGGTGTCTGGCCCAACGCTGAGCCTGGGACAATCATTTTAGGCTTAAAGGAGATACCCGAAGAGGACTTCCCTCTAAAGAATGATCACATCGTATGTCGAACCTCTGGCACCAGGGCGTTCCTGTTACTGACTCGACCTAGACATTTGCCCACTGCTATAAAGTAATAACTTCATTTAGGTGAATTGGATGAACTCTTAGCTAACGGAATTCGACACAGAACCAGGGAGGGTGGGAGAAGGTTCTCGGTCGTTGGTCTCGAGGCGGTTCAGTCTTATATGACTTGGAGTTTCTTCATGACGCTGAAGGCCGCCGTGTTTCTGCGTAAGTTCTCTCCCCAGAATGAAGCTCGAAATGTGGCTATTTTGCCCCTCTTTGGATGATGTTGGTTTCGCGCCGCCACCCCACAACCAACCCAGGTGTAGCTCCGAGCTTGAGCTTTATGATTGAGTCTCAAAGCACGAATGGCTAAGCAGCATCTTCTGGAGATCTCGATCTGAACCTGGTGGTTCGCAATTGTTCTGCTAGTGTTTGATTGACGTGGTATGAGCTCTACAAATGGGCTCTTACACGTTCATCTTCCAAGGCTCATGGTCCACGAGGCTTCACTGCGGTTTCCTACCATCAAGGCCAAGCAGTATACATACTGTACATCAAGTGAAGTCTTGGAAAGGTTGAGAGGTTTGCTACGACCTTCCAGGTTGGCTTCATGCAGCCTGAATAAGAATTCTGACGAGTGTTGGTTTGGGTTACGCGGGTTTTGCGGGTGCTTCAACCATCGATAACTGAATTTCTCAGCGGAGCAAACACCAGATCGTCTCTATCTCACTGGCTAACGACTCTACAGTTTCGGATTTCACGCCGGATTTGCGGGGGCTGCGCTCGGAATAAAGACGCTTGCCCACCAGCTGCAGGACTCGTCTTCCAAGCTCCCTTCAGTCGAGACATTTACTGATGGCCGCGGATACTACCTGAACGAAGAGGCCCTCGTTTCCCAGATTCGCGAAGACCTCGCCAAGGCTGAGAAGGTTCTTGGACGCAAGCCCACAGCTCTCGTGCTTGGCGCTCTTGGACGATGTGGCAAGGGCGCTGTGGACCTTTTCCTCAAAGCCGGCATGCCCGATGAGAACATTACCCGTTGGGACTTGAACGAGACCAAGGACCGTGATGGTTAGTTATATATGTGCTTGTGTGTGTGCCTTTGATGATGGAAACTAACCTCTTCAGGCCCTTATGAGGAAATTGCGAAGGCTGATGTCTTCCTCAACGCCATCTACCTCTCCAAGCCCATTCCCCCTTTCATCAACCAAGAACTCCTCGCCAAGAAGGGTCGCAACCTCGCTGTAGTCATCGACGTTTCTTGTGATACCACAAACCCTCACAACCCCATCCCCATCTACTCCATCAACACCACCTTCGAGGACCCCACCGTCCCCGTCGAGATCAAGGACGACCAGAACAACCTCCCCCTTTCCGTCATCAGCATCGACCACCTTCCTTCCATGCTTCCCCGCGAGGCTAGTGAGGCCTTTAGTGAGGGTCTCAAGGAGTCTCTGCTCACACTCAAGGATCGCAAGACTTCGCGGGTGTGGGCTGATGCTGAGAAGCTCTTCCATGAGAAGGTTGCTACGTTGCCTGAGGAGTTGAGAACCAAGAGCGTTTAAAAGTGCTATTTATGCTGTAGTTAAGCTGACTACATAGACCAAAATAGAAGGCTGTAAGAACGGCCTGATTGACGTATGGATACTTGCTTATGATGTGAAGGTTGAGTTGCGTGACTGTTTGCTCAACAGAATACGTTGACGGGTATAAATCTGCAGGGTAAGTAGACGCAAGGGTTCTTCCAATCAGGCAACAATTGAATTGAATGGGAGGAGTCAACACATTACACAAGCCAAAACTTGAACTCGGCCATATTATACGAACTCTTTAAAAGTTACTCTCCACCTTAAGCTCATCTCTCATCATAATCATTGAAGTCCAATAAGACGCGTATGCACTATCTCAAGTATACAATTGTGAAGCTGAAAAGTCGGGACAGCAGAAAACTGGACACCCCCGCTCAAAACGAGACCCAAGCAAAAAGTTGATTGGTAGATCCTTCGGCAGCAATCTTGAAGCAAAATAGTCTGAGCAAAGATACCTACAGCATGGGCATTACTTTGCAGACAGTCAAGTAACATCGTAGACCAATTTATGATTCCTGAATTTAGCGCGACGCTAACTTGACCGAGTTCGTTGAGTTTCTCATCACATCAGTGGAGCTCGTCGTCTTCGACTTCTGTTTACTAAGTTAACTTATATCGAAAACGTCTTACGATGGCTTCCTCAGACAAGAATGATACGGTCGTTGAGTCCATTGAGGATGACGAAGCCTCCGAGGTGACTCATTCAGGGGCTGTTGAGTCTTCAACAGCCGAATCAGCTGCTCAACTGCCTAAAGGGCGTGAAGTTTCCAATAATATTGAGCAAGCCACTACAGAAGCTTCAAAAGCAGCTCGACCTCCTCAATCACCCCGGATTTTACAACCGCGAGTTTCTCAGTCACCGCAGGTGGCTCAGTCTCCTCGAACGGGTGGACGACCTCTAGCTCCGGCTCAGGTTCAACATGCTCAGATGGTGCAGCAGCAGTCTCCTCGGGCTGCTCAGCCTCCTTATCCTCAGATGCCGCAGTCTCCTTATCACCAGATGCCACAGTCTCTTCACCACATGCCGCCATCTCCGCACATGGCTCAGCATCCTCATATGGGATATCCTCATCCTCATCAGGTTCCACATTCACCTTATATGGCTCAGTCTCCGTATCAAATGCCACATAGTCCTCACCCTCACATGTCACAATCGCCTCATCCGCAAATGGCACAGTCTCCGCATCCCCATATGCCACAAAGTCCGCATCCGCAAATGGCACAGAACCCTCGTCCTCAGATACCGCCATCCCCATACATGGTACACCCTCACTATGCTCCTCAACCGGGGCATGTACCCCCTCAAAGCCCCCTTTTCACGCCCCAAGGAATTCCTGTCATGACACCCCAGCAATCTCCTCTCTTTACACCACTAACCACTCCTCGTTTCACACCAACTCCAACCCCTGGACCTCAATCCGCTGCTCCCACGCCAGCACCATCAGCTACTCCAGCTCCCTCGTCAGTTGCTTCTACCCCAGCGCCTCACTCCGTCGCCTCAACACCCGCACCATCCCCCCTAGCATCTACCCCAGCACCCGAATCTTCCTCCAGAGGCCAAGTAACATATGACATGGGACCTCCGCCCAGGAAGAAGAGAGGACCGAAGCCAAAGCCGCTATCAGAACGTAAGATGCTACGGACTACACCGATTGTGCGAAAGGAGGCTAGTTATTCGAAGAGAAAGAAGCAGGAGGTTATTACGTGGATGCTTCATACTCGTGTTGATCGGAGGGGAGAAATGGTGCCGCCTTCTACGACGGATGCGGAGAACCACTTTCAGATTCCGAGGAGCACTATTGCTGGGTGGAAGAAAGCGTTGTAAGTGACATGAAGATTGTGATTGTGATGTGATGAAGCTGACAGTTTTACAGCTTGGGCCTTGGGCCAATTCCAAAAGTAATACCGCATGAACACACAACGGACGCGCCCTAGAGATGAAAGGATCAAAAGTTGAAAAGTTGAATAGACAATTAATAATTATATCTTGATTACCTTAGATTTAAGACCACTTTTTGTTGGAACCCTGTTCATTGCCTTGTCCGCCCTTAGGAGGGAAGAAAATACTGAAGCTTAATACAAAGTGCTAAAATAAACTTAGCAAAGAGTTACCTAGACTTAGACTAGATTTACCTAAATATTCTTATCGCTTAGGGTCAAGGTCCTGAGTTTTCTTTCCTTCCCTTGTCCGCTTACACAGTCTGCCCCAAGTTGAAGTGAAGTCAACAGTGTTTACGTCACCTATAAGTCCGATAACCCCGCCAAAACCTCCCTCAAGAACAACCCGTAAGCACCCATTTCACAACCAATTCATCCAACTCATTCTCATTAACACGCCAAAATGTCTTCCCTCGCAAAAACAATCGTAGCAACCGGCGTTTCATCCGGAATCGTAAGCCCTAAAACTCCAGGGCTATGTAAGACAAACACTAACATCTATAGGGCTTCGAAGCAATCAAACAGCTCCTCAGCCAGAGTCAACCATACAGAGTCATCCTCGGCGCACGCAACACCAAAAATGCACAGAATGCTTACGATGTGCTCAAGTTCGACCGTGAATCTCATGGGGTCACTGTTCTTCCGCTGGAGTTGAATGATTTGAAGGGCGTCAAGTCTTTTGCGGAGCAGACGCTTAATAAGATTGGCAGAGAGAAAATTGATTACTTGTTGCTTAACGCGGGATTGGGAGGTGTTGCTGCTGAGGGCCCGGGGCCGCATGGGTCGAAATGGTGTGAATCACACGTCGTGAATCATCTTTGTGAGTCTGCCAAGTGAGGTTGGATGTGAGATGCTGATGGCTTGTAGCGCAGCATTATCTCGTGCATCTCTTGAGGGAGAAGTTGGTCGAGTCCAAGTCAAGGATCGTGTTCGTTTCATCCGGCGCTATCCGACGAGTCTCTGATCCCAGTAAGTCACAACATCCAAGCTCAAGTTCTAGTTTCTGACCTCGCACAGGTGTACTCGACACTGAACTCAAAGCCGGATCTGGTGCCTCCGCTAGCACGACATACTGCAACACCAAATTCACCGGCCTCCTCGGCGCACAGTGGTGGCGTCGCCAACTCGCCGATACCAACGACGTGGTCGCTGTTTCACCAGGTCTCATCCCTGGTACAGGTCTCGCGAACCGTATGGGCATCAAAGCTGACATGGCTGATGCAAAGTCGATCCCCGAGGGTAAGTCGTGTACCGCTGTGTTGGGACGGGTAACTGATTGTGTGACAGGTGCACAAAGTGTTCTTGCGGCTATGACGCGAAGTGACTTCCCTGAAGATCGTGATCGGATCTTCTTGACGAGTTGGGGTGAGTGGTGGGAGAAGAGTGTTATTGAAAAGTCGACGGATAAGGAGTTGCAGGATAAGTGGTGTCCCAGTAAGGAGGAGATTGAGTGCGAGGCTGGCATTTCATCCTAAGAATTGGGTGTCAGGACATTGACTCTAGATCAAGGGCGGGAATAAACTTGTAAAAGAGCATACCAAGTCTATCTTAAAGTACCCTCAAGTCACCTCAGCAGGTTTGACATTCAAGATGAGAGCCCAGGTTCTCTCTCTACTTAATCTGCGGGTGGATGTAAAGAGGCTGCGAGGTAGAACTGCTTCTCAATGAGAAGAGTCAATAGACCACAGGGAGTAAGCATGTCTCACACCAACATTGGGAACTTGAATATGAAGCAAATGATACCAGAAATAATATTGGACTGTGATTTCCTTCCCCCAATGTCATTGATAGAAGAGAAAAGCTATCCCGCCAAGGTTGTGTCTCTCCAGTGCCTGGAAAGGTAGAACACTGGAAGCCATTTATCGAACGGGCTACATGGCTCAGGGTGAAGGGCCCAAGGATGGTACAGCAAATACTACTGATACTGCTCCCTCCTCAAGAAAGGGGCTTCTACCAAGGCTCAGGGATCACAAGAACAGCCCTGGCCTCATGGAGTAGAGTGGAGGGCAATCACCAGCTTTCAGGACGTCAACTTGTAGGTATGATCAACTTGTACGCCAGTGTTTGGATGGGTGATGTAACCGGCCCTGATGGAGGTACTTTGAGATAGAAGTTCGTGCACTATTGCTGTTCTTCGCATTATGGCTGTTGTTCTGCTTCATCCCACTTCATCTTTCTCCTATGTCTGAACCATGAACAGTCCCTCTCTCAATCTTCAACACTGATATACACTTGCACACTCAGTATCAAGAGACAGCTGGCGATGTTCGATCCCTTCTTCTGCCACTGGCAGCTATGAGCTATGAACCACACTGCCCGGCACAGTGGCAGCCGAACCACGGCCCATGCATAGCCAACCAATAGATCCGTCCAGTGAATTAAGGCCAGGATGGAGGCTATTCACAGTGAATCATTGCTGAACAGCTGTAATTGTTAGAACCAATCTCAGAACCAGTGGCCATTTTCCACAGCTATAAAGCTATGATCCTCTCCCTCAATCCTGAACCTTTCATCCTCACCCTTCAACCTTTTCACAGTTGACATCGCATCACAACAACTTCCCTCAACTACAATAACGAACAATACCCTACCTAACTCAACTCTTCCTTCAGAGACATCTATCATCATGAAGCTCACTGCTTTCCGTAAGTCCACCACCACCCTCAACTCCATGACCTCTCTAACCATCGCAGTCCTCTTCCTTCTTGGCCTCGTCGACGCTGGCGTTGTCCGCACTCCCGCTGAGGCTGCCACCCTCACCCCCATCGCTACCCCCGACGCCTCCGTCGCCAAGGGTGAGAAGATGGCCTCCTGCAACATCCAGTGCGCCTTCTGGTACCAGAAGTGCTACTACCGCCCTTGGGGCTACACCTGTGATGACAACGGTCTGTTTCGTCGTCGCGGATGGAACCCTGACTGTGAGAAGAACTGCTGGTGCAACTGCGATTCCAAGTAATCGTGACAAGATCACTGGGGTTGAATCCTGATCGGAACGATGAAGGGATCACAATGGAGATGGAAGGAAGACGAAAGGAAAGTAAATGGTGGTTGAATCGATGGTATCCTGTCTGTGGGCTCGAGAATGATGTTTTGTTTTGATACTCCGTCGCTCTGTTGGGCTGGACTTTGATCAGCAGTGGCTTAGGCCCGCTACCTAGAGAGAATTTGAACTGCTTTCGTCTCAAACTTGGTAATAAACTGCAAGATGTGACTTGTGACTGTATCTGTTGTGATAGTATGAGTGACACAGTCTTGAAGGGAACTCTGGCGCTGAGCCTCCACTCGTCATAAGCAATACGAAGCCCCCGACAAACAGCACCGGAATAAAGGTGAGGCCCGTAGCATAAGTTGCAAAAGAAAGTTTTCCCAGAACCGTGACGTGTTTGTGAATTAGTATTGTCCAACGTGGCCAGTGTTCACCACGGGTCTTTATTCTGGTTCTTTCAATAGAGAATGAAATGGCAAGTCACTTGTTTAATATATACTGGATCTGAAAGCCGTTGATTCTTGCCTTTTTGTATCCAATAGTCCTTTCTATTCTATTCCTTCGGAAAGAAATCACAGGTGTCCTCTTAGTATAGACATCGCCAAAGATCAAATACTTTTCGTCCGACCTCACTTCTCGGCATCGACATCGCTCTGCGAGGCACCCGGCACCGTCGTCATCGCATCGTTGAACACGGGACCAGGGTGGCTGATGCACAAGAAGAATACCGCAATGACAATAAGCCTGAGCACCGTTAGTATCGACCTTGACGAAGACACTTGCAACTTACACTCCCTCAAGACCAATAAACAGTCCCTCGTCAGTGATGAGATCCGAGTTTTGATACCCCTTGCTCAATTCATAGCATCGGAACGCACAACGCGCAAGAATGAGAATAACCGCGGCGCTCAAGAACCCAAAGAAGATCCTCATGCGTCTCCCCAGGGCGCTCACATTTCCACTACGGAAGTATCGCCAGAGATAGTCGCCGAGAAGAGCACAGAAGAGAACGAGGATGACAACTTGAAGGGACAAACCGGCCAAGGCGATGTCGATACCAGTTTGGCTGGAGCCCTGGCTGACTGTTGACAATGCCCCACCCGCGGCTTGGAGGACGAGACAGACGACATCAGCGGGGATGAAGATCCACCAGACGAGTTCTGGTCTGAAGCGGGAGACTTCTGGGGCAAAGTATTTGATACTGGATTGTCAGTCAAGTCATTATCTGTTGGGATGAGAGGTCTTACGTCTTGGAGAGCGTCACGTAAATGGCAGCTGTGTAAAAGACAGGACCACTCGTGATAAACACAATCTGTACCATGAAACCGCCAAAGTTGAAGGGGTTGTTATACATAATGATCCTTCCAATGTATCCGATAATCTCAAACAAACACCCAATCATCATGAAGCTCATATAGAACCACTGCTTCCACTTGATGCCCAAGACGAGATGTGTCCCCATGGCGATGGCGTAAAGGACGATGAATGTGATGTTCGCGGCGAGCGAAGGGCGGTATTGATAGACGCTCCATTCTATGGGACATAGAGCGAGAGTGCAGTTTGCGTCGGGGCCAAAGACGATCACGTTGTCTGGTAGTTCTTGCGACATGATGACTGCTTCGTTTGATGATGTTGATACTGAGAAGTTGAGGTGAGTAGAGGTGAGGTGAGGGGTGAAGAGAAGAGATAAGGTTGATGGGAGTCGTCCAGGAGTGGAATAGCCTTTTGGCGTCGGAGGATTGTTTTACTTTATACATCTCACCTCCATCATCCATTGAACCCTGCACGTCAGCATTCAAGCCAACTCAAATTATCTCAACACCGGTGTAAATAAGCACCTAGTTACCACCCTCGAATGACTATCCAAATCCATCACCACGCCAAGCGCTTCAGCCCTGCGACAAGCGGATCCGAACTCTGAGCCAATCAGAACCCCCAAGCGCTATCAGATCCAGTAAATTGAGTCTCGGAAGCTAGGATGACCCCCTGTAGCGCTAAACCTTTTGGGGGAACGCTTTCGAGCTGTCTAAGTTGTTTTTGGGAAGGCCTTTCGAGGTGGGGATGGTTGGTACGTCACGTCAGTTTAATGACGGCTTGATGTTGTTTTTTGTGTCTGAAGGAATGCGAGTGCGAAGGGCGTTTTAGGCCCGATAACGGTTATTTGGCTTGGATGAAATCATTGCATTGGCTGAGAGTATTATCGTAAATAGCCTCTTTGAAGGTGAAGTTGGTGATGCGTGCGTGTATGACATGACTACCACCAACAAAAGCTCCAATGCGCCCTCCAACGGTGAGCACGTTTCATGGCGCGTAATACGGCAATGCTTTGTCTATCAGCACATCTACCGTAGTCATGTACATATCCCCAGTGGATGCTATCCACAATCCCCGACTCCCATTACTCGTACATCAAACAATCCTTATTGGTCTTGGTCCCGAAAACAACGCTCCCCAGCCGATGATCAACAATTTACGGTTTCATAAACGTAGTATTAGCCAAGATCTACCTTACCTTGTTTACCTTTACTCCATATGGGGTCGTCGTCATCTGTAAACGAATTCCCATATTTTAAGCATAATCCTTTGAAGGATCAGTCCGGCTCGAAGTTATCCCGCTTGACACTTTTAGCCCCCGGCCATGGTGCGACGCTGATAACGAGGCGTGGCGCAGCTACAGGAGATATGGAAACTTAGGACCTTAATCCTAAGTTCATTTGATTCGTTTGGTCGACAAATTCAATCAATGAAGAGGTTTAGGTAATTTTAGGATAAGTTTAGGATAAACTTAGCATGCATTTAGGATAACTTTAGTTTGACACCCTCTGACAAGGCAATGACCAGGAACTAGACTAGGGCTTGTGGACTACTATACATGAGGTATAGCTGTCTCTTATACTGATTACTTGGAATAAACCTCTAGCCAGGATGAGAAATAAGGATAGCCCTTTTGCACCAAGAGGTGTGTGTAAGTATATGTATTAAAGGGTATTTATACTTACTGTCCCCTGTTGTACCGCTACCAGACATCAACACTAATATGTATCAACACACCCATTACCAGATATCAAAAACAACATGTGTCACACACCCATAGCCATGTTGAGCCTTCACTTTCATCAGTGATTGTGTCACCGATTCTTTCAGCAGCATAGAAAGAATAGTTTTAGATTATTATGTGGACAAACTTCCAAAAACTTATGATGAGTTTAGACTAGACTCATCAAAAACTATGGTCTGCCAAGATTTGAGGACAAGGGCAGCATTAAGAAGTAACACAGTGTCTAAGGCTGAGGCTGAGAATCTCAGTCTGGTTACGTAAAGTCTGATGCCTTAAGTGCATTCAATGCAGAGACTGGATGCAACTACACAATCCTCCCCTTACCATCAGGGTCTGATGGCTCCATCTTTTGATTCAAAGTCATCTAGTGAGACCTCCGGCAGATCTTTGCACTCTCATTGTGCCTTCACTGCAGGTGAAAAGCTGCAGCTAATTAGCTCTTCTCCCGACGCTGCCTGATGGCTCACCCCTGTCATTCTCTTGACACGTGGGCATGGCCTCACTCGAAGTCACACGAGGCTGCAGACCAGCGACTTTGGTAGACAGAGAATTGGCGGAGTCCATTGAAGCGGGCATCGGGTTTCTTCTGCCAGATTTCCAGCGCTTCTGCACCGTAGCAGATACGTCCTCTACCGTGTAAATTGATGGGTTGGTCCTTGTGATCTTCTGTTGACCCCAATGGTTAGCAATTATCTTCTCCTGGAGTGAATAACATACCCCAAAAATCAGCATTTTGCTCTAGAGCGTATGACTGATTATTCTACGAAAATTGCTCGTATATAATACTGGCTTTGCAATCGTGACATCATTTGCTGGGCTTGAACCGGTCTGCGTACATACTCAAGGGTAGACCTATGTGCTCCAGCACGTTCCTCAGAGCTCCACTGGCGCAGGGGCTCAGATTGCTTACTTGATGCTTCTAGCATCCGAATTAAGTAAATGTCCAGAACCTCAGTCGGAATGATGTGTGGATGCATAATTTCGGCAAGACGGGCCGACTCCATCTGCATATCGATTCTGTCAATCTTTCGGCGAAGACTTACTCGCTCAAGGTCGGTTGTTTGGAGGATGTGATAGAGAGTATCGAGACAAAGCGTGAGCTCTTCGCACGCGTCTTCAGTGACGGGGAGGCTCAAGGCTTGAAGGCTCTGCCGAACTGATCAAGTTGGCCGTAGGGGTGATCCTAGCCGTGGTCGGCTATGCCCGCATGTGAGTTTCTTGCTGCGAGTCGAGTTGCGAGCGTCGAACCTAATATATAGAGTCTTTGCATCCGTAATGACATCCCACAACCCTGATAACGTCGCCTTTATATATAAACTAAGGCCAATCAGCCCCCAGTATTGCGAATAGGAATCATAAGTTACTCCCAAACTACGAGTGTCGAAGGAGCAGCAAGGGCCAACTCATGTGTCAAAGGAGTAGCAGGGACTGTGATGCCTCCGAGAGAAAACTCAAAGGCCGGGAGAGTTGGCGACATCTTCCTAGTTGGTGCTGTTATCGTTGCCGCCTTTATCGCCTTCATCGACTTCTTCGTCCTCCCCGAACGTAAACGCAATCCGTTCGCCGCTGACGTTGACGTCTGAAAGCTGAAATGTGATTGAGTCCTCAGAAGACTCGGAGTCTGTTCCTGGGTCAGACAATTTGTGGAACCAGTTGGCAAATAGTTCAGCGATCTACTACGACGATTACGTGTCGATGTCGATATCTATAACGTCACTACCGTGGTGAGCTTTGTAGGAGTCTCGCTAAAAGGCAGAACGCAGAAAAAGTGGCAAGTTTCCCAAATTCCTTCATGCTAGACTTGCACGCCATATAGTATTTTAAAACCGTGTCATTTGCTTGCTTCTTTTCTTTCATCAGGTGCGCTTCGAGTTATTTCATCTGCGTCTGCTTCTCCGGGTTGCCTCGGAAGAGCGACGAATCCTTGAGATATTGGACGTAGACTTCAGGGGTAACGAAGTCAGGATCCTCATCGCTCTCCTTGGCTTCACCCGTGGACGACTTGTCCCCACCTGATGCCTTGGCCTGCGCATGGGCCTTAGCCACTTTATTCTCCTTTATAACCTTTATGTTGCCTGCACACTGGTGCAACTTGTTGTGAACAGTGGACTTGTCATTCTCGGCCTTATATAATATATTTGAGATGGTGGCGTTATTATCTGATCATATTTATATATACTGCTTCTCTTTGAAACGCTCCTGTCTATGTCGTAGAATCAATAGCCTGGTTAAGCCACCAGTTGGGTTGATAGGATTGTGACAGAAGGCAACCGTCGCTTGTAAATAAGGCCAATAAACTCGAGTAAAGGCCAATAGGCTTCTGAAGGTACGTGAAGAGAATGAGAAGCCAAGGGTCAAGCGTAGGTAAGTATGCATTGAGATTCTATCACTGCCTCGCATTTGAGACTTTACAGAAATAGCGACAGTCTTCAAGCCAGCAGGAAGTGTATGTGTTCTCCTCGAGCTCTTGGTCGCCATAGCCTGGCCACATCGACCGTAACATAGCTGAGTGGCTTACCAAACCGAGAATACTAGTGAAAGCCGATCAAAATGGTTGCCAACGCTGCGGAGTATGTTGCTGAAGTTTCTACCACCCAAGCATTGGGTTGGTAATAGAATTGATATGCTTGGGAGACTAGACTGGCATGTTTTCTTTCGAATGACCAAGTGGGAACAGGACCATGACTGATCACGGTGCTCGAATCTCGTGCTGCAGATAATTATGTGGATGTCGTCGTTTTGGCCTTCGGTCATGGTATCAATGTAGCGGATAGTGAGTTGGCCACAGCAGTAGCTACTCGACTTGACCAACTCTGGGTACACATTGAAGGCAAGCCGCTGTGATTGTTGAAATCCTCAGAGCTGCAGGGCCGGCTTCAAGCACAACAGAGTTATCTCCATGTGCGCCAGACACCCATAGTAGGATATAGCGAGTTTTGCCATGTGAATTATGCTAGTATGGTGGACTCCCTGTGTAGCAGCGTCGAGGTCACGGGACGCTGCGGACCAGCGACCTTGATACACAGAGAAATGTCGAAGTCCATTGCAGTTAGCATCGGATTGAGTATCCAGTATGCTCGAGTCCAGAGTCCTTAGCCGGTGATTACCAGGTGTGCGTTTCTAGCCGCGAGTACGGTCGCGTGTGTGGAAGTCCAACAGATGGAGACGTTACATCCGTAACAGCAACCGAGAATCTTGATTATGCCATTGTTGTCCTAGAGAGCGCGATCGACATGCTGGCCAACGTCACGGAGCGGACTTGCCAGCTTGTCCCAGGCTAAAATCCCCTTGAGTGCAAACTGAGAAAGGCATTTTCAAACGAAGGAGATGTCCAGGCGAACTTTGTTCGGCCCCTGTTCTAGTTCCTCGAGACTTGAGTAGAACTTGAGACAATCCGCTACTTATACTGCGCTGATGCGTTCATCTTGTCCAGCCAGCCGGATTGAATGAAACTCTGACCAGGAGCACCGATGCCTCTTCGTGTCCCAAAGCGGCAAAGGGAATGAGGCGGTAATTCTAAGCCCAGATCAAGAACTGATAGCAAAGGGTGCGCGATTGACTCAATAGCGAGGTGCCCTTGGGTCTTTTCGTGTCTGGTGGGGAGTCAACCCAGACGCTAGGGCTATCCGAACAAGGCTTTCGGTCTCACCACCCAGTTCTTCGAGGGCCTCATGTAAGTTGACCATTATACAGCGTTACAGCTCTCGGGTGGAAATGAAGACCCTGAGCGACTCGCCATGGATGATTACAGTCTCTATATACATTGTCAGCACATCAGATCGCAGACGCTAACCAGTCTTTGTCGGTGGTATCAGACGCTGATGGCTTGTCGGGGTCAAAGTGGACTTACCGTCTAGAGAACTGAGGGCAGACTGGCCAAGCTTCATTATTTACCATGTTGTGCTTGGTGTTGAAGGTTTGCTGGAGAACATAGTCCTGTTGTTTTTAGAGAGTCAGTATCATGAATTGTAAGAATGTACCATATGTTGAGCTTTCGTCAGTAACAGGATCCCCTTACCTTATCTATATAAGCTGCGCGCAGGTTCTTACAAGTGCACATATATATATATATATATATACTGATGATAAGAGAAGAAATTCCGAAAGAGGGAGATCCTGAGTCTGATTAGTTGAGAGACAGTACTACTAGGAGGATAGCTTACTGTTGGATTGTATGTCGGGCAGAGGATTGCGTGAGTCTCTTACAGAGCTTCCGACAGACCGGGAAGTGGTGCGTCGGCCGTCATGGCTTGCGAATGATTACATCGATCGAGGCAGTCTTCAATATGAGGCAGAACACATTGCGGTCTCCTCTGGACTCATCATTGCGCTCAGCGATGAAAGAGACAGATCGGAGGTGTTGATCTTCAGGTGAGAGGCCTTGATGCAGAAAAAGTAAGAGAGATTTGGAGGAATAAGACGGGCAATTTATAGTCGAAATCGCAGCATGCTTATTCATCATTGCCCCCAAATTCTTTTCATTCACGTAGGTGAGTTTGATAACATTGTTTGAAGTTGCTCCGTTTCTGGGCAATTGTATGGGCAATTGGTATGCTGCCTAAAGTGTGTTGATGAGAGTGTTTTTTGAGTTGATAGCCCTGATGGCTGATGCTTGCATCGCGCGCCTTACTCAAAGTTGCTCCGTTGCTGGCAACTCTGCTCAACAACACCGCCTGCGATTTGCAAAACACAAGCAAAGCTTTGGAAAGATTGGCGCCACAAGCAAGTTGGATTGTCTTCAATGCTCGAAGTCACTACCACTGGGTGTTTTTGTGTCACACGGAAGGGGCAAGCGGGGAATGCTTACGTTACAGCTGCAAAGCAAGAGATGGGGGAAAACCTGCCTCGTTGCCTTTTTAGAATGCAAATTTGTTGCCAATGATGGTGATTTTCAGCCAGCAACAACATCTTCAGCTTTCAAATTTTGAAGAAGCAATATGTTGCCTATTGTCTATAGGGAATTGCGAAGCCGACAAACCGTTGCTCCTGTTGCAAAGCGATCTAACAAGCAACGGACCCCCAAGCGAGACCTCGACCGTTGAGGCTAATAATCTCTGTGTGCTTCTGTGGGCGCAAACCATCCGCAGTACTAATTAAACCCCGCTATCTCGACATCACTTTGATACTACCATTACCAGATACCAACTCAACCAACCTACACCTATAGCCATAATGAGCCTCAGCAATCCAAGCCAGAGCTTGCAGGGGATCAACCTCCATTCCCCTGGCATCTACCAATATACGACGCCCACTGCCATCCAACAGATACAATGGCTTCGATAACAGATATACCCTCTATGCGTGCAGCATGTGTCAAAACGCCGCTTTTGAGCGTGGAGAGCTCGTAAGGGACACAATCATCGAGGCTGCGAAACCGGAGATGGTGGCAGCATTTGTCGCAACAGCAGCAAGCATGCCACGACCAAACATCGTCACGTTTCTGGTATCGCAGAGCCTGAAGATTGTTGGCATCGCCAACGTGAAGGTTGCGTCCTTCCAATCGGTGTCCGGGTACAGAGGTAAAGAGTTTATGCGTTCTCGCGTAGTCCCAATGGTGGTCGAGTTGTCAAACCACTTGTTAGCATCAGCAAAAATGGGAAGCACTTTGAGGCCAAGCATTTCCTCCAAAGCTCATCAGCCGCATTTCATCATCTTTTGCTAATTTTACCAACTTTTTTGTCCTCAGGAAGGTGTCGCGCAGTTGGAAAGAATTGCTCTGACTCATTGCCCTTTTGCGCATTAGCTGCGTTTCATTGGATGCCTTTACCACCAACTGTCGCCCGATGCAAGTGGTGTTCCGCGTTCATTCACTACATGCCCTGTCAATTACATGCACAAGTACTACAATCACAGTTGTCTCGAACAACCAAACATTCACTGACATTTTCAGGCCGACAACCAAGACAAACCAAGTCAAGTGATTGTGTAACAGGCATCAGCCAGGTTGTGTGGCAAGTTCATGTGTGGCGCACGTCACACAGACAGTGTGCACTATCGCCAAGTTCTGGTCGCCAGTTGCATACAGAGTAAAGGCTCAGAGGCAGATTCATACTTACCAGAGGCGCAATTGTCGGGCACAAGACTCGTGTGTAGTGAAATTGTGCCAGGAGAATCTGGATTTGGACCTATTCACTTGCTTCTTGCGTCGCAACTCATGGACGGACTCTAGCAGCTTCCTTGCGCCTTTTCACCCCGACATATCTTGAATCGCCCAGAGCCTCACAATAACAGCCAGCTTGACGTAATGACTACTGAATCAGCTTCAGATCATGAGCCTCGTGCCCATTGGCGACATGTACTCACCAACAACCTGCCGTCTCAAGTACCCGGACGAAGCTTTGAGACAGATTCATAGCTGAGAGCACGTGGTTAATCACACCCAACATCTCGTCAACTTCCAGCTTAAATATAGAGCTTCAGCGTCCTACAGAATGCTTCTTCCGAACCAGCCGCCGATCAATTTCGACAATTGTTATTCAGACTCGTCCTTATGTCCAACTCAAGCCCGGTTCACTGTAGGACTATTGAGAACGTCCCGCTGCCATATCCCGCTTCCAAGCTCATCATCACCCAGCGTCTTGAAGCTTCACGAGAATCACCCTTCTGGGCGTGGATCATTGTTGGCGCATTCTACGACAGACAAGATAACGTCCTCTGGAGCACTGAGATCTTCACTGGTCGACTGGACATCGATTCGGACTCTGAAGACGAGTCTATTGATACTGAGTCTTTGGCGGAGAGTCACACCGAGGAGACAGCTTCTTCAGGTAAGCACTGATCCCTTGGAGATTTTCAACAGACATTCATGCGCGGAATGCTCTATATAAGCCCTTCGTCTTCCACAATTCTGACTCTCCTCAGATATCTTCTCTTCCTACCAAGAACGATCTTATCATCACAACCAAGCTTTGAACTATCAAGTACCTCAAGCCCAACAAGTCTTTCCATATTGGAACCAATCTCCGCCATACGCTATTCCACCGACTTGGGATCCAACTACCCAAGGTCAAGTCCCCGGCTTCTGGCAAGCATCTTTCGATCCGAACGTTCGTCGCTGGGTTCATACCTGGCAACCTCTCTGACTCCACTCCCCCTCCCTCCCAAGATCAACCAACATGTCTGGTTGGAACCCCATCAACGGTCGTGATGCTACAGGCTCACGACCAAACTACTCACCCATGGGTGCACCGATCCCATCGCAGGGTCAGCCGTATGTTCCTCATCTTGGTGGTCCTGGGTATAACTTTGGTCTAGCTCCCCCCGCGTACGGCTATATGTATCCCGGCGCAGCTGCATATGGCCAACCCGTTTACGGATTCCCTCCTCAGGGACCAGTTGCTGGGTTTCAGACTCAGCAGACGTACGCGCATCAGCCCAACGGGACTGGTAACATCCTGCCTCGCCAGGCGCAGCCCATTCCGCAGATTGATCCGAAGATGCCTGCTGCGCAGATGACCAACTCTTCTGGTGGTGTTGGCTGTGAGCCTGGGTACAACTACTTCTTCCCAGCGAACCATACCAAGGTGCACGTTTTCAAGAGCGATGTCCCCCCTTGGCAGCTGCAGGCGAACGCCCAGATCCCCTTCATCGCCTCGCACGTGCCCACCTCGACGAAACTAGGCGATCTCCTGAAGGGATTTGGCTGCACCAATCCGTCGGCTAAGAAGAACATCTGCTTCGAGCTCTACAGTGGAGGAAATGGCAAGTGGTACAAGGGGTATTCTTTCACTGGTGATGACAAGGATGAGATCGGCAAGACCATGGATGAGGTTGGTTGGGACTCGTCCAGGACTGGAAACAAGGGAGAGAAGCCTGTTGTCTGTCTTTGGTTCTGCAAGAGCTAATTTGGCTTGGTGCTGCCAAATGGCGATTGGGAAAAGGATAGTTGCCGGATATTGTTTCTGTTACTGTTGTTCTTTGCTGGAGGAACGTCAGGTACATGTCATCCTTGAGCATTGGAGTTTATGGTTTATGCTGCTGACTTAGTTACTAGCTACGCAGATCAACTGAGACGTATGAATTCTTCTCATGATGCTTGTTTCATTAATATTGAATCGTGATGTTATCTGTCTATGATACTCTTGGTTACGCCAAGATGGTGATTGGATGTCGTGACGCTATGACCCCTGTACTAATGTTTGAGGTTTTGGTTGCATGATCTGCATGAGGTACCAAGTCTATTTCAACGGCGTGTGCGATGTCACACAAGAAGGATTGCCCGATAAGAATAGCGTGGCATTAAAAAATGGAATGTTAGCTTCGGTTAGAAAGAAAGACGAGTTAACGTTACATGACAACGTTACATGAAACCGTCATTGGGCTTGTTCTCAGGTACCGCAACACCAACGGTCTCTCATCAAACTATTCACTACGGCTTCCTCCCGTAAATAGAGTAACTAAAATCCAGTTAATACTGAAACGTAACAACGCACCTAAAAGGTTCAACTCACATCGGCCAGTAAGCATGGATCCTCCTATCCCCCATACTCTTCCTCACATCCATCAAAAACACCGTTGTATCCTCCACACTCCACCCATGACCCCTCGTCAGCGCCGCCATAGTAATAGCTTCAAGCCCACTCGAGAAGTTCTCATAGCACCAGGCCCCCAGCTCTTTAAACTTCTTATCCCTCGGCCACGAATTACTCGGCCATCTGAATCTCTCGATCTTGACATCTACAAACCCAATCTCTTTCATGACGTCTACTAGCGCTGGGATATCTACATACGGACGGCCGAACCTTTCTGATGCCTCTTGCAGGAGCTTGAGACACTTGAGGAGTGCATTGTCGGGCTTGACGGTGTCGTCGTCGGATTTGATGGTGAGATCTGCTTCTTGGAGTTCGAGATAGCCATTGGGGGTTAAGTTTCTGGGATTTGGTTAGAGAGGATGTAGATGGGTGGGAGAGGGGGATGTACTGGAAGCATTGGCTTAGGTATTTCTTCCAGTCGCTTATGCAAGATGTCATGAAACGGCTGTGGATGTAGTCAAATGGCTTTGAGTAGGTCCACTCGTCTTCAATATCGTCGATCTCAAAGGTCACGTTCGGTGGGATGCTGAACAAGGTGTGTTAGACCACCTATATATAAGCCCATGCTCGGATACAAACTCACAAACTTGGTTGAATCGGCGAGAGGTCGACGCCGATGACCTAAACCGTCAGTTGCTCCAAATCGATGGAAAAGAGAGTCCGAATTGCACATACCTCTGCCTCAGGATGTTCATCCGCAAAGTCCATCGCCCAAATCCCCGTCCCAGTTCCAAGATCTAGAACACGGTTCACTTTTGTATCCGGGTAGCAAGGCGGTGCGAGGCCAAGCTTATCACCAAAGGTGAGCAGGAATAGATTATGCTGTAGATCTGACGGGAACACAATCAGAAACAGAAGACTGCAGAGTGCAGATGAAGGTCATACCTAATCTTTCATTTTCTTTCTCGTCATTCGGCAGGACGTACTCTAGGATACGGGTAAGAAAGGTCTGAGGATGTTGAGATGGCGTAACTCACTGCCGTCTTTGTATGCATGGTATGTTCTGCCGTTTTCACAGCGGTAGTTAAAGATTGATTCAGAGACACTTGCTGTCGTAGATGCAGAGTCCTGTAAGTTTCATTTAGCAACTGAGACATGCCATGATTCAATTGGTTATGATACCTCACCAATCGTGGAGTCATTATCCTCCTATAGCAGCATGGTCAGATCTACACATAAAAGCAATGTACTGACTGACCTGCTCATCTGGCACAACAATAGGATGTTCGTTCGTCTCAGCCATCTTGATGTCGGCATGGATGAATTGCTTCAGTTGAGATATTGAAGTACTTCAGACATGGACTGATTCTTATCGTGAACATGGGTGTTTCACGATGGCTGTGATTGGTGAGAGCTATATGCAAATGCATGTTGGTTGTACTTAAACCGTTGTAATGAAGACGACCAACACAACACCAGGTTCCCCGCCTCTGCATCAGGAAATATCACGTGTTGCTACTTGGAGGAGGGACGGTCCATGGGAAAGAAACGCATCTTTGTGATTCTTTGTGCTGCCAGTATATAGGGAGTAGTCAAAGGATCATTGAGACAGTCGCTGCTTGTTGGTGTTTAAGATGTTGGAAGATGAGGCACTGCGGGGAGATCATTGATTCTTTTGTAGATCCTTAGTTATGAAACGTATTGGATATATTTCTTCGTAATGTTGGGATAATTTATGATCAGTTGAGGTCAACTTACATGACCTCTGCCCCTTTATTTCGACACCTGATGCAGACTCGTTGGTCACTAGTCATCCTCTCTATCCCTTCACACTCTCATCACTCTTCTTTCTCCCCTTCCAATGCGTCCTAGCAATCTTCAACAACCCCCAAGCAAGCAACCTATACACCACCACACAAGCCGCCAAGCACGCCACATTGATAACAGGATCAACATCAAAGTTATACAACTCCAGAACCTGCTGCCCCGTCTCAATCGGACACTTTCCATTCTCCAATCTTTGCTCGTCATTACACGTAAACGTAATATCCCTCAATGAATACGGCGCCACAGCTCGTGTTCCGTACCGAATGGGGGAGAGGTAGTTGAACGCTTTGAAGAGCTCTGGCATGTCGATGGAGAGAATACCGGCCATTGTGTTGGCCAGCGCGAGGAACACGCCCATGATGTTGACGGCGAAACCGGTGTGGCCGAAGAGTGTGTTGAACATGATACCAAGCGATTCACCGCATGATACGATTCCGAAACAAGCAAACACCGAGACAAAGTACAGCGTCGCAGTCCGCGGCAGATCAACAGCAATAACCCCCAAGACACCAAAGATCATACAACTGATAATCTCAAACGGCACCTCGAGAATCGTATACGCCGCCAGAAACGCATGTACACTATAAACACCATCATCATCCTCCATATAAAACACATCGCGCTCATTTGGATAGATCGCTGTGTTCTGCAACATGCCCACAAAGTAAAACGCGCCAATCTCCTGCACGAAGCCCATCCTGTTCTGGACGGAGTAGTAGTCGTTGTCGAAGGGGGCGAAGAATAGGGCCAGGACAAGGGCGAGGCCGATTACTTGCATGAGACGGGCGACGATGAGCTCGGGTTGGCGGTAGGTGTTTATGGTGGCGCGGTGGAGGAGGAGGGGGAGGGATGTTGTGATGGGGGCGCGCTTGCGAATGAGGGCGCCTAGTTCGGCGGGGGTTGAGAGGTTGGCTTTGTTGAAGGAGCGGCGATGTGTTGTGTTCTGGCTGTTGTGTTGTTCAGGGGTATCTTTGGTGACTTCGTCTCGAGTTCCAACCGCCTTCTCATTTGTAGAGGAACTCTCTTCTTTCCAGTGATCGATCAGCTTCTGAACCCGTTTTCGAGACTCCAGTTCTCTTCCCTCCTGTTGGAGATCGATAGTAATCATGTCGAGTGCAAAGTCAGCTGGGTTAGTATGTGTCGGACACTCATATCCATGGCGGGCTAGATATCCGAGCATATCCTTTCCAGGACCAGAGTAAACCTGCGAACCACCTCTTGCCAGAAGTAATACGTTTCCAAACTCTCTGAACAAATCGGATCGAGCTTGATGGATGGTAAGGATGAGAGTACGGCCTTCGTTAGCGAGACCTTGAAGGACTTCCATGATAGAATTCGCAGTAAAAGCATCCAGTCCAGAGGTTGGTTCGTCCAGGAGAAGAATACGAGGATCAGTGAGAACTTGTACAGCGATGGAGACTCGACGCTTCTCTCCTCCAGAGATACCCTTGACGAGTTCACCGCCGATGAGGTTATCAGCACAATCCTTCAGACCCATCTTCAGCAACACATCTTCTGCCCGGCGGTTCTTCTCCTCTTTACTCATGAATGAGGGCAGACGAAGACCAGCTGCGAAGCGAAGTGTCTCACGGACCGTAAGCGATGGCAGCAACGCATCGTCGTCCTGACAGACATAAGAGCAGACTGATCGAATAACAGAATCCGAAGGAGCAGCGCCGTTGAAAGTGAGTTTCCCAGCTGGTCGATACTTGGTCCCCACTGAATTCCGTAATCTCAGAGCCATCGAGTTGAGAAGCGATGTCTTTCCACTCCCCGAAGGACCCATGATCACGTTCAAAACCCCAGCGTTGAACGTCGCATTCACAGGATTAAGAATCGTCTTCGTCGGCAGTTTCTTCCCCAATTGAGTTCTCTTATCCAAAGCGAGTGAGTATTGATTGAGTTCCAGGTCAATAGCCCGAACGTCTGCGACAGATCGTGCAGTCATCTTCTCCTTTCCAGCAGAAAGATCGGTATCCGAGACACGAGCGCGAGCAATCGTCATTTCGACTTTGAGGATATGAAGTCCGATGACTGATAGCACCACGAAGAAGACGATAAAGGCGAGGCATACGAGGATAGGTTTGGCAGTCCAGTCTTTTGGGAAGCCGAGGGACGCCATTACGTATGAGCCTGTGTACTGTTTACATCGCGGGTCGGATTCGTCGCCGAAGGGACAATCGTAGAAACTCCCTTCGAACTCGTTTCCGCAGTAGGCGCTGAAGACGTAGAACTACGTATGTCAGTATTAGACTTGCGAGTGAGTGTAGGTTCATACCGTGTAAGTAAGCCATTTGAGCCATCGGACATAGACAGGAAGACTGTTCACATTGATGAACATTCCACAAGCCATGCTTTGCAGTGTAAAAACCAGATTTGCAATCACACTCGCTCCAGCAAAGTGTCTAACTGTAGCAACACACGTCATAGCACACGTAACAGCAATATACTGGTTCAACAACGTGATCGCAAAGAAGGTAAAGAACTTTTCGACATCGCGATCAAATCCGGCCATGAAGTAAAAGATCACCGAGAAGAGAAACGGCGCAGCGACATCTTCTGTTACCATCCGTGCGATTCTTCGTGAGAGGACAAATGGGAGGGCGTCGACGCATCCTTCAGAGTTCTCGCGGTCGAAGGTGGGAATGTCGAATGTCATGCGGTAGACTTCGAAGATGAGGATGAGATAACCTTGGAGACCGGCCGCTGTGTAGAGTCCACCCTGTCGAGAGCGAATACCGGCTTGGTCGCGACCGAGATCGAAGAATAAGTATCCGCAGACAAGACCCATGAAGATAGCTTCGGTGAGAGTAGCTGCCATACCGAGGGGATCACGGTATGTAACTTTGAGGGTTCGATCTGTAAGAACAGTGAGTTGTCGCACGAAACCCGCATGTTCCTCCGCCTTCTTATCCTTCTTCTTCCCATCCCCAACATCAAACGTATCAAGAGGACGATGCCTCTTCAGCGTCTCTTCGTTCCAAGCGCCCTTCAACCTCTCCACCTTCGCAGACGTCTCCTGTTCCAGCTCAGGAGTACGATTATCCACAGCCGCAATATCAATGATGAACTCAGCGGGATTAACAAAAGGCGGAAGTTGAAACCCTAGATCTGCGAACCAAGGAACGGCATCTTTGATAGCACCCGAGAAGACAGGGCTACCTTTCGTGAGAACGATAAGATTGTCGAAAAGATCCCAGATTTCAGAGCGCGGTTGATGAATGGTTGTTATGATGGTGCGACCCTTTTGCGCAAGGGTTTTGAGCGTTCTTACGAGCTGGTATGCACTCGTCGCGTCAAGACCGGTCGTAGGCTCGTCGAGGAAGAGGACTGATGGGTTGGCGAGGAGTTGAACACCGATACTTGTTCGTCGCTTCTCACCGCCTGAACATCCATGATGCTGCGAGTTACCGATTCGTGTATCAGCGCATTCTTTTAGTCCAAGTTCGAGAATGACTTCTTCAACGACTCTGTGGCGTTCTTCGGCGGTTGTCGATGGCGGTAGCCGTAGATCAGCAGAGTATCGCAACGTTTCCCTGACAGTGAGTGTCGGTAGCAGAATATCCTGCTGCATAACATACGCAGCTCGAACATTATGAACGCCGACTTTCCCGTTAAACGTCACAACTCCCTCCTGACTTAATCTTGAGCTTAATACTCGTTCAGCGACTGTGTTGAGCAGCGTCGTCTTTCCAGAGCCACTGCCTCCAATGATAGCTGTTAATGTTCCAGGCTGAAGATCGGCGTTTACGGCGTTGAGTAACGGCTTCATCTTTGGAGCGGTGCTGAACTTTGAGGAGAACAAATCTCCATATGTTGAGGGCGCAAGCCATGACGGTGCAGTGTCAACTGACACAGCCAAGTTGTGAAGCTGAACATGAACAGCTTGTACGTCGTCGAGAGAAAGATGGCCTCCGGAAAGATGGTGAATACCAGGATCTATCGAAAGATCCGGCGAACTGGTTCTGTCCATCTTTTCAACGTCGGGATCATGATGCGACATGACTGCGTTTCTTTGTCGTAAGCGCGATCGAATACGAAATGTTATCTGTTAGTCCAAGCCCGGGACATTATGTCTCTTGAACAGTAGCTTCGTGCTTCTTATCCAGAGTATTCAGGCTGGTTGAAATCTATGACGCCCAGTAAAATAGCCTCTGAAGGAAGAGGAACAAGAAGCGAAATCTGACAATAGCCACTCGACGAGAAATCCCACCGCATAAGACCCAACGGTCACTGTCCCAAAGAGGCAATTCATGGTCAAGTCTATATAAACGAGCTTCCAAGACTAACACCCGAGAACAGCGTATGATTCGCTGGGTTTGTTCTAGAGTCGGGTGAGGTCTTTTGATGGTGGAGATCGGGAATGGAAGCGAGGTTGCGGGGGCAAGGGTCTAGGCCGAGAAGAGTTGTTCAAGAAGGGGAGAGGAGAAGCGTGTAATTTGTGGAATTGCGTTGGTGGAGGGTGCAAAGTTGCTGACGTGGAGAGGCTTGACATTTCGGAGTTGGTCAGTTCCGAGCAAGGATTGGATTAAAGAGGGAGGTCACTTCAATTCAATTCACATGCTTCTATAAAGAGGATGGCAGTGTAGGACTGCTTCAGTATAAGCAGTTGTCCCCTAATGAACTCCCCAGAAAGTCAATCTCACTGTAGTAGACTCTAACCTTTCTGATCAATACCACTTCCCACCTCGCTTATCACCCCCCATGATCCCTGAAAGGTAAAAAAGAACTTTCGCTAACATGCCCCGAAGAAAACATGTCTAGCGCTTGGCGTGCCACTTCGGCTGCTAAACGATGCAACCGTCTCTTTCGCCTAGACCGAGGTTTTTTTTCTTAATATTCGATGCGACTTAAGCGAGCCCTTTAACGATTTTCGCGAGGTCAAGGTTTATTTCGTATAGCATGATACGGTAATCTTTAGCCGCTTAAGAGTAAATACGGGTAGCTAATAAGAGTGTTGTATTGGATAATGCGAATGATGCTGTGGAATGGAATCGCCATGACTCGAGATCGTGAGATTGAACGAGTTAAGGAGCTGCTTAATTTGTCGAAGTTGTGAACAATGATCATCCGGATCGTGGTCTCGATTCTTTTCATTCCGTATTGAACAATAACAATGAACGACCTTCATAGATCGGAGTAGAACCTCCAAATGCCTCACACCAAATAATGAATGCATCGTCAACCCCACAATTTCTCCAAATCATCTTTCTTCGTGCTACACTCAAGACGCATCAAAAGCTCACATGCACATAAAGCACAATCCAATGACGCCACAATCTCATCAATCTCCAATCTCATTACTCATGCTATTCAATAAGAAAAACACAAAACCCAAGACATACATAGATAAAATACAATTCTATCCGCCCAACCCAAGAACGCCCTTAATGCTATATTTCATCATCAATCATTTCAAAATGTTCGCTTCTCAGTGATGCTCTCCCCCAAAGGCTTGCCAACCACGAATCCAGAATTCGCCGCTCCAAGCTCAAATACCTTGTTTCCGCGCAGCCAAGTCTCCTTCACGCGACCGGTGAACTGATGGCCCTCCCATGGTGAGCAGCGGTTCTTCCATCGCATGTCACCCTGTGAAAATGTCCACTCGTCTGCGTCGTCAAAGACACAGATGTCGGCGTCCATACCGACTCTGATAGCGCCCTTGCGATGCGACAGACCGACTTGGGCGGCTGTGGCTTGGCAGCAGAGGCGTACAATGTCGGTGACGCTAGGTGTCTTGGAGAAGTCGCTGCGCTTCTTGGCGGCAGTGTAAAGAATGGGGAGACCAAGACCGACTGAGGAGATACCGCCCCAGGCTGCGAAGAAATCACCACGCTCTTTCTGGGCCTTCTGGGCTTCGGAGTTTGTCATGTCGATACCGGAGTCGTTGTGGGGGATGTTGGGTCGGTCAGCGTCGAGGTGCTGAGGGAGGAGCTTGAGTTGAGGTGTGCAGGGTGAGTGATCCGACACAACAGTCTTGATGCATGAGTCCTCAGCGACGAGCTCGTCCCAAAGACCATCGCGGTTCTTTCCCTCTCGGATAGGAGGACAGCACTTGTGTCGAGTGTCACCCTTCTCAATCTCCTCAGCCGTTAGACCGAGGTAGTGGAAGCAAGTCTCGGCTGTGATGTTGATGCCTGCCTTGCGAGCTGCCTTGAGAAGAGGAATGCACTGGGTAGCGGACAGGTGAACGATGTGAAGGTGCAGTGAGGGGGCAATGTGTGCTTGGCTGAGAATCTCCTCGATGGCATATGTTTCGAAGGCAGGGGGTCGAGATTCGAGGAAGGTCTTGTATGCAGTGAGTTCACCGGTGGGAGCGAGGGGAGCTTCTGAGGTCTGAACGTCATCGCCGACGGATTGGGTGATGGGAGGGATCATTTCGGCGTGGAACATGAGAGTGGTAGGGCTGTCCTTGAGAGTCTCCATGGCGAGGGCGATATCCTTGGAAGACACAGCAGGGAACTCAGGGACCTATTGACTATCAGCATGCGGTTCAACTCAACAAAAACAGGAAACTTACACCAGACTCGATCAAGAATCCCTTAAATCCTCGAACGCCAGCTTCGACAAGGGGTCTCAGTTCATCAGCGTTACCCGGAATGACACCACCATAGAACCCAACATCAACCCAGCACTGTCCCCGACTCGCCCTCAACTTCTCCTCAAACCCATGAAGAGTGGTAGTAGGAGGGATAGCATTCAACGGCATGTCAACAACAGTAGTGACACCACCGCTGGCTGCAGCACGGGTACCAGTCCAGAAGCCCTCCCACTCGGTACGACCAGGCTCGTTCAAGTGAACATGAGCGTCGACGAGACCGGGCAGGAGAAGCTTAGGAGTATGGTCGACATACTCAGTACCAGCAGGGAAGCTCGTTGAGGGGAGAACTTCGGGGATGACAGAGATGATCTTTCCGGTGATGGGGCTGACGACAATGGAAGCAGGAGTGATAGCGAGAGAGTCATCGGGAAGAGTGACGACGACTCGGGAGGAGACGAGGACAGAGAGAGGACCCTCGGGGTATTGCTCAGCGTTTGAAGTTGTCATGATGGGCAGAGACACGGTTGATGAACCAAAACAGGGGAAGAATAAAGAGAAGAAAAAAAAGAAAGAGGATGAAACTCAATCTCGAACAAAAAAGATAAAGCTACAGCTTATCAAAAAATCCGGGGAATCCTAGTTTCTATCCCTTTTCGTCCTCCTGCTTCTCGGCGAGGTCTTTACTCGTTCTCTTATCCCTCTTATCTCTACACTTGATGGAGGGGCTGAGCACGGGATTGGTGGGGTTGTCCAGTCTTGAAAGATAAGAAGACAAAAACGTCAGATGAGAGGGATGCAAGATAAGAAAGCACAGGCTAAGATCGAGTGATCGGAGAATTTCCTTATCAAAGAGGACAAGGCAATTGGTTCAACTTTACAGAGAAGAAAAGAAAAGGGAAGAAAAAAAGCCACCCCCAGGATCCGGGAATGGCCTCGCTCTTAACGAGATTTCTCGGCTCTTACATATTTCATTATTCGATCAGAACCTCATCTCAACATGAGTTTACTGATCCCAGTTCCGGCTTTCAGGTCCCACTTGCAGAAAAGCTTAGCTTATCGAACCTCGAAAAATCGAGAATTCCAGGGTCCATCGGACACTGCCGACGTCCGCCTGGCCAATCAGACACTGAACCCTTTACGCCGATGGTGATTGAATCGAGTAACCATCGAGTAATGCCGTCGTGGGATAGGTAAGTGAGGCTTCGGGTGAATTCGCTAGTTTTCGTTTTTTATCCCTTTCTTCGGTGGACTGAGGCTATTCGGGGTCTACGAGAGCAGGTGTTTTCGTGTTCGAGGGCCGAATGACTGCAGAACACGTTTTCATTACTCGATCAAAAGCCCTTCGTCGTGGTGTTGTTGGCCGTTGGCTCCGCGGAAGTGCATGATCAGACGTCCAACTGAGGATTACTCGATCACCTAATTCGGCAAGACTCCATCATCGCAGCGAGTATTACTCGATCACGAGCATGGGCTATTACTCGATCAAAACACCAAGTTTCAGCATACACACATAATTCTCATACCCGAGGTTACCAAAAAGTCTAAAGCGTCATCTTTGTAACTCCCTTGCCAAGCTCCCACGCCCTCTTATGACAACGTTCAAGTACAGTAAATAAGTAAAAAACAGGTAATAATCATACATGCATACATCACTTTCCTGTCCCCCCCGTCTAGACGTTCTCGTTCTTGTAACAAAGGGAGTCTAAAGCGCAATCATACAGTACACCCAGCTGACCAAAATCCCTCCCATGGCTTTTTGACCAAAATGTTGCTTTTCCTCTCTCGTCCTCCGTCTGTCATGAAAAAAATAAATGTGATGCGATGTGATGTGATATTCGTACACGGCTTATATCCCGCCTTTTCATCTCGATGTAGGTATGTCCGTTACTTCTGTCGCTTGAGCGACTTATGCGCCATCTCAATCAATCCGTCCTTAGCCTCACTCTCGGGGAATTCCGCAATCGAGGCAATAGCTTTATCCACGTATTCTTGCGCAAGAGCCCTCGTCTGCTCAATACCGTCGCTCTGCAGAACCAACTCACGTGCCTGTACCGCTATTAGCATGGATTATCTCCAACAGATGTGATTCGCCAAAGGGGAATGCAGCCGACTTACCCTTTGTACGTCACCCTCCTGGGCAAACTTGCGGCCAACGAGGGCTCCGAGTTCCGGCATCTGCTTCCAGGCAAATAGCAGTGGTGCCGTCGCGAGACCCAGCTCCAAATCTGCCCCCGCAGGCTTACCCAGATCTGATCCGCTCTGTGTATAGTCCAAAAGGTCGTCTACCAACTGGAAAGCCAGTCCCAGGTTTCGTCCGTACGAGTAAGCGGCGTCGACTGTCACGGCATCCGTGTTACCCAGCAAAGCGGCGGCTCGGCAAGACTTTGAGATAAGCGATGCGGTCTTGAGGTACGTCTTTTGCAGGTAGTATGTGACGGTCTCCTCCGACCACTTGGGATTCCTCTCGTCACGCTCTGTGTTCTTGAGCTGCATGAACTCGCCCTCCACGAGGTTAGCGATAACAGTAGCCAGCAGCTCCACAACCTCTGGGTTTCGGAGACGAGCCAGCGCAACAGATGCCCTGCCTAGCAGGAAATCGCCCGCCAGAACAGCCATCTTGTTGCCAAACTCCAGATTTGCCGAGGGCGAACCACGTCGAGAAATAGAGTGGTCGATAACGTCGTCGTGAAGAAGAGAAGCCGTGTGGATCAGCTCCGTGATCTCGGCAAGTCGCCGCTGGCTGGGAAGAATACCGGAGTTTGCATCGGGGACTTCTTGTTCGAGAGATGATAGAGGCTGAGCAGAGGGGTTCACATCGGCGAGGATCTGAGCTGGCGATATCGAAGTGTCGACGCCACGGTGAGTAACTATAGGAGCCGTAGAAGGACTCTTTGGGCAGAGATACGTAGCTCTGCTCATGAGGAGAACGATCAATGGTCTGACATGCTTGCCCTCAGCCTGGGTATAATATTTGGCAGCACGGTCAAGCGAAGGATGACCAGAACCGAGGAGTTTTCGAATGTTGCCCGTGAGGAACTTCATCTCTTTGGCGACGGTCCGCAGAGGATCGACATGCATTGCATCCTTGGAAGCCTTCTTAACGACATTGCTTACAACATTGGAAGCGACTTGAACAGCCGCACCCCAGGCCGAGTCTCTTCGAAGACTGGTATGCAACGAAGCGCTGTGTATCCTCGAGGGTGATCGACTGACGGTCAATTGTCTGCACAGAGCGCAAGCCGGAGCAGCAGCGCTCGTCCTCGTCCACAAGGCCTGTCTGTTCATAGTGCCGCGCACCACCGAGGCCCCCGGACGGAGCATCGTAGCGGAGCTATATGGATAAATTCCCAAAGTTGAATCGAGTCGAGCGTTATAACGGCATTCGTTTAATTATATCGTGTTTGTCCGGGCGGTTCGTAGGCGATTTTGGGTAGATTTCGAGATCGTTCAATGGCGAGGGAAATTTTGATCGATGGCTGCTGGATTCTCGATTGATCCGATTCTCTAAACTTTTCCAGCTCTAGCTGTGTTCTGCTAAGCCGGGGGGATTGCGGGTCCGTTCGGCGAACAGCCGATAACAGGCCGTCATGAGGCGGAATGTGATTGGACGAATTGGGCATGGGGCCGTTGAGCTAAGCGTCAGCGGATGAATCGCTACGGAACTGGCCTGGAAATAAGTTAGTAGATGCCTGTTGATCAAGCTTTGGCCTTTGATACGTTTCAATTAAGCATCATCAACAGTTTACGACGACTTTACCACTATTGAGCTTGTACCGGTTACTTGAACACGAGAAGTACTGAAGAACAATATGGTGCTACTCACAATGACGTCCTCCATTCTGGAGGCGTTGTCGATTATCAAAGCTAAAGAAACACCACGAATTGAAGATCACGACGAAACAGAGGAACAAGAATCGCAAGAATCCACAAAAGAACCTACCTTAGACGACCCGAAACTTGGAAACGCCATATCGCATGGCCAAATAGTCGACCTGTGGAAGCAACTAAAAGCCCAAGGCAACTCAAATTTCACCCTCGAACAACTCCTCCGCGGCGCATCCGTCTACATCCCTCCTCCACCTCCCAAACCCGAACCCGTACGTCATCCCAGATCTCCTCACCCTCTTTCCTCATACTGATAACCGCAGTCCCCCGAATATAAAGCCCTAATGGCCCGCCTCCGCCGCGAAGAAGAAGCCCGCTCCTACGAACGAATGATAAACCCACCTCCCCAACACGAAACCTTCAAAGACCACTTCCCCTCCATCACCGCCTCCTTCGCCGCCGCAAACCGGCCAACATCAGCGTCAGACCTCGGCGACGACGACATGGCGATGGAAGAAGTGCACAAGCAAGTCACGCTGATCATCAACTTCCTCGTCAGCATCGCCGGCGTCGCGGGAACATTATGGGTTACAGCGCGGTGGTGGAGTTTGCCGGCGCGGATGTTTCTGACGATGGGGGGGAGTATTCTTGTTGCTATTGCGGAGGTTGTGGTGTATAATGCGTATATCTGGAAGATGGACCAGGGGAGGAAGAAGCATGGCAAGGTTAAGGAGGTTAGGGAGGTTGTTGAGAGTTGGGTGCTGGGGAGGGATGAGAATGAGAAGAGTGTTTTGATTGGGGAGAAGGATATGATGGAGGATGGAGTGAGGAAACGAAAGACAGAAGCGAAGATCGAGACATGATGAAGCATATACTGTAATATTAATATTTAATTAGAAGAGAAGGACGTCAGCTTCAAAAAACCTCGCAATGTGATATTTTCTTCGCATCGACATCGATATCGGGGCTCTCTAAATCGATTGGAAAATTCGACATAGGAACTTAACTCGACAATATCATGCTCATGATTTCGAGTAAAAGCACGGGCATTTGATAGCAGCCATGATGGCGGTGATATCATGGCTCAGGACGCATGTGACTGCGCGTCAGACGCGTCTCAACGCGTCCTCCCAGTCCAGTGGGGGCCTCTATCACTTTAATTGTTTCTCTCCTCGGCCAGCCTCAACTTCGAGGTCAACACTTCGTCCATTGTTTATTCATCTTACTTATTTCTTTCATTCTTCCGCTGTCTTTTCCTCATATTAATTGTATATAAGTCTTTATACTCTCCGCGGCATTTTATACGGCATTACAGTGTAACTTGTTTACGTGCATCACCACGCGACAGCAACACGAATTCGGTTTAATGTCGGACAGCATGACAATTAATTGAAGCGCAAACACCCAGAATGTACGATTCTTTAGCTTTTAGCGTGTCTGTGAAGATGTACTGACCTAATCAGGTGTGCAAGTCCAGCGCCGTCGGTACCGCGATCGCGCGTCAAACCATTACGAACATATGGCAAACGAAGCATCCGAGACGATTCGCCAAAAGAGCCAAGCACCAAGAAGCTAAGGGTATCAACAGAAGTAGCAGCTTCTGAACCAGCATCCAAAGGCACAGATACGGCGCCGCTGAAGGAGGCCACGGAAGAGGCGAAGAGCATTCCCGAGTCAACAACAACGAACAAACTTACTACTGAGCCAGTCAAGAAGGGGTCAATCTTGAACTTCTTCAAACCTGTACCTCCATCATCGACAGTTGCCTCCAGTCCAAAGAGCGACGAGCCTCAACCCGAATCGACACCCCCATCCTCACCACCACAGCCCCCAAGGATAGAACCCCGAAAGAAACCACGCTTATTACGCTTCCGCGGTACATCAACACCGTTATTAGACGACGAAAATGCAGGAGATGATACACAAGGCGAGGATACAGAAGCTGAAGACTCTGGCACCAAATCCACTCGACCAACTCCTCGCGAGAACTCTGTAAATCGAGAAGTGAGCACAAACGAATCAAAACCAGGAAAGAAGGGGAAGGCGAAAATACCAACTGTACAAACGACACTGAATTTATCGACGCAAGCGGCGTTTTCGGAATGCAAGGTGTGTAATACTGTGTGGAATCCGCTGTATCCGGATGATGTGAAGTTTCATACGAAGCAGCACGCGGCTGTATTGAGGGCGAAGAAGAAGGAGAGAGTGTGTGAATTATAGAACTTGATACCCATTTATGAATGATGAATCGCATTGAATCTTGAATTTGTGTATTGTGTGATTGGATGCAAGCAGACGGTCCCGTAGTTGTAAGTTTGGAAGGGAAAGTAAACATGTAGAAAAGGGGTTCTTGTAGTGAATATGTCAGTAAGTCAGTAACAAGGATATGGTCAAGATCACTTAAAGAAGAATTCTAATTGGGAGGGTATATTGGTTGATAGAGCACAGTGAATATCTACAATAGAAACTATATCCGGTTTCACCTCCTACCAACTCCCTTCAGAAAACATACCTGAAGAAAATGCACGTTAGCTTTGGACCTTTTTACTTATAAAATATCCGTATCCGAATAATTGGCCTCAAGATCCATGGTACATAATACGCCGTTAGCCTAGTTCGGTCAAGAAGTGAGTACAACACGGTACCATCAGAGCCCAAGCAGGCAAATGTCCAGAAAAGCATCATACAGGGGGGACCCAAGATCCTCTATTCTTCCGCAAGCAATAAGAGGCAGATACTTTTAGATCATCTCGTCACATATACTCCTCGTCAGCACTCCTATAGTCTGAGTCCTTCTTCATAGAAGCCTTTTGATAGGGTGATATCTCGCCTTTGGGCTCCAATTCCTGCTGTCGACTTTGCGAAGTTCTCGCGGATAACGTTGATGAGGCGATTTTTGCTGCGCCATGCTTTGAGGTGGCTTGGTAGGCAGCTGAGTTTCAGAGCAAAATGCGGTATACAAAATCCATACTTTCTTGGCCTTTGAATGTTCCGGGTTGAAGTCACACAAGGGTCCAGCCAAATGCTCTTGCATTCCCTTTTTGTCGAACCTTCGCCAGCAACGCAAACAAAGAACAATACCATGGTGAGCAAAGTCCGCAAAGTCTATCTCATTCCATTCAGACAAGGAACTGCACTTCACGCAGTCGCCCTTCGCTTTCATAAATGGATCAGAGCTCTGACAGCTTGCTAAGTATTTGCGAGCTGGATACTGCGGATCACGTCCACGAATGAGCCGATGGTGAGCGATGGCATGCGAGATAATATGGGATATTCCTTCTTTGCGGCTGTGACATTCTTGCCACTCAGTTGGTGGGAATTGCTCCGGGGAGAGCAACCAGAAGATGCAGGTTTCGCAAGCATCTTCAAAATCCTGTGGTAGAACTGATCTGCTTGCGAGGCTACTTGCTACCTCATCGCATTGTGCGCTTGATGAGCTAGGCTCGCTATAAGAAAGCGAAGACGAAGGATCACGAGTCTGGCGTCGAACCCTCTGTGGTTTATCAACCAACGCCTCAAGTGAGAGACCCGCAGCTAGCCCGGCTGAGTGGACAAAAGCTGGCGACGTGAGACTTGAAAGGTGACTCATATGACCTGATCTCATTCTTTCTGGTAGTAAGTACTTGCTACTGTCTTTTGAATGGCTGTTTTGGCGCTCAGGCAGTTTACCTGGAGCAGGAGAAGCATCTGTGATAGTTCGGGGCCAACGAAACTGTTGCACTGGGGAAGCAGTTGGTCCTGTGTTTCTACTGCGTATTTGAGGTCCTGATGTAGCACCTGAAATAGTTGACCAGTCTTGAGAGGGCAGTGAGTCTACGGGCCTTCCCTCATCATGCTTTCCACTGTAATGGTATCCTGTCTTGCGTTCGGGCACAGGTCGGGAATTGATGAACGTGTTTTGGGATGACTGAGAGTTGGGCTTTTGCTGGACCTCGATGGATCTAAGATGCCGGTCACCCTGTGGCTCTTCCGGTTCCCAAGCACCAAGGTTTCTGATCGACGACACCTCGGAGGTGGTTGAGTCAAGGGGTAATCCTGTACTGAGCCAGAAGCCATCCTCCGAGTGTTGTCCTTGCACCTCTTGCTGCGGCATCCATATAAGGCCAAAGCCAGAGCGAGCCTGAATATCTCTGGAAATCTCCCCAGCTGGAACAAGGTAGGCGATGCTAGTCCCAGGGCCACCGGCAACTACGTGACCATAAAAGCGGTTATCGTCTTTGCCAAAGATCGCGGTTCCGCAATGTCCATCTCGCAAAGGCTTACCTAGTCGTATGGGGTAGACTTCTTGAAAGGTTTGCTGTCCAGGAAGGCGAATATAGGACGGCGTGGCAGTGAGTCGGCCTTCGACTGTGCAATATGGCGATGTCGTAGCAACAATGCTGATGTCGTCTGACTCTATCTTCCCGATGTTCGAGACTAAGGATCCTGTGATCATTGACGATTTCCCCGTGTCTTCTGGCATCCTTGAGGTCTCGATGAGTGCGTAGTCCAATAATAGATTACCTCCGATCATGGGGATCAAGACCAATCTTCCAAAGAATTGCAGCTGAGACACATCGATTTCACCGAAACCAGGATTATCCTCTGGGGACTCGACACTCCACGGTGAATCGTTTCCACTATCTAAGTGATCGCTCAAAGGCCTCTCGGAACTGGAAATCGAGTATTTCTCAAAAGAGATAGCGTCGAGGCTGGCTTCGAATGATGCTTTGTCGGAATCAATCTCTCCCGATGTTGCACTCCCTTTGCTTGTAATTTCATCATATTGGCTTTCATCGTCTCTTTCAGTGTCACTCATGCCATCAAAGTCGCAATCATCTTCGGCCACCTGTTGGTCGGGTGATTGGTCGAGCTCCTTGGTTTGTCGGAATACGTGCGCAACAGTCAGCTGGTAGCATCTGCCATCATGTAAGATGATCGGACCGGTCGTTGCTCGGCGTAAGGAGAAGTTGTGGGGATTAACGACAAATATTCGCTTCCCCAACACAGGTTCTGATCCATCGGCCAGAACTGCTCCATCAATGTCACAACCAAGAGGGAGGAGAGCCTCGATAGCCTCTCGGGATAGCTCTCTAATGACAGGACGGTCAGGTAGTGCGGAAACGTCCCCGAGTCCTATTCCAGGGTATTTGTCCATAATCTTGCTATCTTTGATAAGTTGCCTAATATTCTTGCGCGTCTTCGCATCCGTGGAGCAAATCAAGAGCTTTGGTGCAGCGTTCCTTTCGTTATGCCCGATCATATAGATTGACCACGACACTATATCAGAAGGGGGTATGCCGGAAGTCTCAAGGAAGTCTTTGATGTCTGGGCTTAATTCCCTAAACGCCTGACGAGCCGGACCAGTTGCTTCCCAACAGCGATACCGGCCGCCACGCAAGTATCCGATGAAAGTCCCTATAGAGTCTTCAGGATTATTCCATTTGTTATCTTGCAGCCTCAAGATTCTAGGAAATGGCATCTTGCATCATTTGAAACAGAAAAACAGTGAAGAAATGAAGCGGGCGGATAAAAGATCCCAACACGTCAGAGCCAGACAATCACTCAGCGGGAACAGAGCTCACGTCTGACTTTATTAAAGCCAGCTGACATCACCCCGCACATCACCGTTATTGCTGTGGTGTGTAGTGTTGAGCTGCTGCAGGGCCAAGAGTGAAAACGCTCTTTTCAAGGGTAATGCGAGTGACCTGATCCTATAGGCCTGCACCTCTCAATATGCAGTGGCGGTGCAGCAAGCATTCGGAAGCCCCAACTCCAAGTCTATAATGATGCCTACCTAACCACTGATGTAGTCCAGCATGATGCAGCGGGCGTACACCGCCGAGGACTGGGCGAGTCTCGCGAGTATTCCAATAGATTTGGCATACCGGACTCAGCCTCAGCGAGTTATAAGTCCATAAATAAAGCCTCACGCAGTAAGAAAGCATACGACCATCCAGCCTCATAATCATGCTCGACCGAACACTCATCCGCACTGCTCTTTCTGGCCCGGCCAAGCAGGCAATAGCCGCTGCTTTGTGGGATACCCCTCGCTCAGAAGTCGAGTCCGACCTCAAATTCTACTTCAAGTACTACATCCAACAGTGCGAACTGATCGCCCTTCACGAGGGCGGGAGCCATACGCCTCTAGCAACCCATGCAGACATCATGGCAATCGTTCAGCCATTGAGAGGCTCCCGTACACGCGAAGAGATACACCAGCAGCTGTTACTGTCCTGCAGTCTTCCTGATAGCGATGCTTGTTGTAGCCACTATATTGATCTTGCAGCTCGCATACTGCTCATGGTCGAATTTGGCAACCTTCCCTTCGCCTACTCAGGATCTAGACAGATAGAGTGGGTTACAGGCAGCTTGAAGCAGTGGGTTACCGAGCGGTTCGAAAGCAAGCCTGTCCTTGGGCATAGTAAAGTAAAGCTCGAGAAGATATTCAACGCCAACAATCTAGCCAAGATAGCGGGCATAGAAGTCATCTGGACCACCAACCTCGCTGACCACCTCCGCCTCATGAAAGACGACCAGGCAGTGGCAGTGTTTCATCATGCTTCCTTTCTGAAGCGCCAACAAAGGTGAGTTACAGCCGGTCTAGGGACGGAGATTCGTGATTTTGACGCAGCTTACAGCGACACAACGCTCTTTTCACAAGAGTTCATTGAAGAGACCCTAAACACGATGGCCCTACTGTTTCCCAAGTGGGATATGGACACTAGAGCTTGGTACCAAACCCAAGCGTCTTTGCGCGGCCTTGATACTCGGTTGATCGAGATCGGGCAACTAGATGCAGATGAACGGCAAATTGAGAAGTTTACTTATTGGCACGATCGTTTGGTCATCTTGAAACAAGTGTTTGATGAATCTCAGCCACGTACTCTCCGGCAATGGTGGCATGATCGAAGGAATGGGGTTCAGTGGTATACGTTTTGGGTCGCGATTCTTGTTTTTGTCTTGACAGTATTCTTTGGACTCGTGCAGTCTATTGAGGGGGCTTTGCAAGTTTATAAGGCTTTCAACCCGTAACGGTTTGTGGAGAAAACAGTTTATGCAAGTACGCAAAATACCCTGGACACTTATGACATTCGAAATGCCTTGTGGAAACTTTTCTTACTGTTCAACAGCTCTAATTAATATAGCAGAAAGTAAAGATCTAATATTACACTAATTAATGCCTCTAGTCAAATCAAGATAGCAACTTGGATCAACGAGGCGTTCCGGATTTCGTGAGTTTGTACGGAGGTACGGCACACATCTTTATCTTGATCCCTGCTACGGGCGGGTAGGGCTGAGCCAATTTGGATCGTAGATCACCCCTAGTACTTCAGGAAAATCGGAGGACATTTGGGACTTTATTCGTTAGTGATCAAGTCAATTGAGCTATCTGAGATCAATTGAAGCATTCTCTTTAATAAATCTGTTTCGGGCTATTGGGGCAAGGATTTCAAGTCTGAAGCGTTGTCTTGAAACCTTCACAAATGCACTTATGCTTAACACAGCCTTAAATGTGACGACGCATAAAAGTGACTCAATGTCAGATCCTGGCTCATAGCCCACTTCACGGTAATGAAATGCGTGGCTGTGCTGATGATCAAATATATACAAATGCGTCAGCCCAGCTTGCAATCTCAATTTCTTCAATAATTTGAGCCACTAACTAAAATAAAATGCCAAGAAAAGCAGGGAATGGGTGCATTACATGTCGGTAAGTCTTGGTATTCCGCGGTAGTCGAAGACTTCACTAATGGGGCCAGCATTCGTCGTGTAAAATGCGACTTGGCGAAACCCTCATGTCAAAGATGTTTAACTTCCAAACGTCAATGCGATGGATATCTTCCTGAGGACTCGACGGTCACACGACGTCAACTTGCAGAGGCAGCGCGCCAGATGTCAGTGATTGGACCGATCTCACAAGCTTTATCTCAGTACCCACGGGATAGAAGTCGTTCAGCGTCACCGACGAATCTTACGCTGTTCGATGTGTTTCGTACATTAACTGCTCCGTCGACTGCCTCATTTATACCGTCGCAGTTCTGGACGAGGGAGTTACTCCAGCTGGCGCATTCTGAACCAGCAGTATGGCACGCCACTCTTGCGCTTGGTGCACTACATCAACGGCATGAGTTGTTCTGGCAAGGCCGTGGGTATCACAGTGGTGAGAAATTGTGGTCGCAGGCAAATGAGAACTATGGCCGTGCGATAACTTGTGCGCGAGATGTAAAGGATCCAACACAACTGCTCGCATTGAGTCTTGCGCTTGTATCAGTGACAAACATGATGGGTCGATGGTCCGAAAGTCAAGTCCACATCATGGCTGGCCATCGGTTACTAAGTCAAGCAGGGCATGGTTCAGAGACGTCAGGTGCTGCAGAGATATTAACGCGGTTGGACTTGATGGCCATGACATTCTCTGATTCATCAGCGCCGTATCCTTATAAGCTTGCGCCGAGAACGGTATGGATCGATGAGTACATGAAGACCGCGGAGATAGAGAGCTATGGACAAGCTGGAACAGCGCTGTTTGGAATGATGAGAAGGCTTATGATGTTGTCTGAGACGACGGTTCCAGGGGATGAAGAGGGTGCCGCGAAAGACCTTGTGATGCTGCATCTCACAATGGAGGACCTTGCCTCGTGGGAGCACAAGATGGCCCAGTTCGAGAAGAAGCATCCAAATCCGCACGACGAAACAGGCGCCGTGTCCATCAGGCTATACCACACAATGCTACGCATGTTCCTATCAGGCGGCGCCTTTGGCCCAGAAACACGATGGGACAGATACCTAGGCCACTACGAACGCATCCTCACATTCGCAGAAACACTGTGGTCCAACACACCACCTTCCCAAGTCCAATCCCCGCTCTCCCTAGAATCAGGCTTCATAGTCCCCGCCTTCATGGTCGCCCAGCGCTGCCGTCATCCCTGGCTCCGTCGTCGGGCAATTAGTTTTCTCTACAAGATCAAGCGACAGGAAGGAATGTGGCACAGCGACGGTGCAGCAGCAGTAGGTCAACGGATAATGGAGATTGAAGGACAGAAGTACTTTGCTAGCGATTTGGCTTCTCCTTTAGAGGCGATGGAGGATGTTCCTTGGGAGACGTGGGCGGAGACGGAGGATATTCCTGCGCGGACGAGTTGGGCGGGTATAGAGAGGGTTCCGGAGAGGATGAGGATGAGGGAGACGTTGGTGATGGTTGATGCGGTTGAGAAGAGGGTTGAGTTATCGCTTATAATGAGTTCAGGCGATGATATTGAGGTTTTTGGAGAAGTGAAGTCTGAGACTGTGGTGTTTGGGTAGAAAGAGAGTCAATCACAATAGCAGGCGTATCGACATTTTTCGTATTCGAGTGACGCGTTCGTATTCGCATCTGAAACCTCAAAAACTATGTAAGATCAACAAACGGACCCCGAGATTCCCGCTTCCCATTTATGTTCTCCGACATTATTCAAGGTTGACCAATGGGAGAGTTTATAGATAATACCTCTGTCGTGGGGATGGAAATGGTTCGATGGCGGATCTGGAGTTTCCGATGTTGCCAAGCCTCCACTGTAAACGGTGTAAGATGTTTGGGTGGAGGGAAGGAGTACCTACCTAGTATAAGGCTGTGGTGAATGGCTTGTGTACCTAGGCTACAGACTGAAAATGATTGGAGTATTTAAAAGAGACGTACTCAGCTTCGTCTTACAAACAACAACAACTTCAACTTGTCGCTCTTCCACTTCGACTTCACTTCTTGCGCACCAGACACAGACACAATGGACACTCTCATCGAAAGCGTCAATGCAACAGCCAAAATCCCCCTTCATCCATTCTGGCCATTGAACGCAGCGCTTCCTCAATATGCCGCCAACACTTTATCCTCCCGCGCTCTCGTAGCATCCTTTGTCGTCGGCGCAAGTGTCATTCTCGGAGTAACACTATCGCTGATCCAACAATCTCGTCGAAAGCTATCAAAGACGGAGATCTTCATGACACTGTGGTTTGCCCTCTGCGGCTGCATCCATTTGTTCTTCGAGGGTATATTCCCCCCTCTAACACCGGGTTGGAAGTGGTGCTAATGGATCAATCAGGTTACTTCACCGTCAACTTCGCCGACATCTCCAGCAGACAATTCCTCTTCGCCCAGCTCTGGAAAGAATACTCCCTCTCAGACTCTCGCTACCTCACACAAGATTCCTTCCTCGTCCCCATGGAAGCCATAACCGCCTTCCTCTGGGGTCCCATGTCGTTTTTCTGCGCATGGAGTATCGTCAAGCAACATCCTCTGCGACACCCGATCCAGCTGATCATCAGCGTTGGACAACTCTACGGCGATGTGCTGTACTTTGGTACTTGCTACTTCAATGAGATTGTTCATAGCATCGTGTACTGTCGGCCGGAGCAGTTTTACTTTTACATGTATTATGTTTTCTGTAATGCGATTTGGATTGTTATCCCGACGGTTTGTGTGGTTCATAGCGTTGCTCAGACGAACAGGGCTTTTGCAAAGGTTCAGGAGGCTGAGAGGGTGAAGAAGCGGATTTAAATGGGGTGGTGATGGAGGAGATAGGTGACATAGGCTGCGGAGGATGAAGTAGCAGTACTAAAAGCCGTTACTTTTCACCCCTCGTTGGGAACCTAACGAGAAGTGCATCGAGGAAGATTGATATTTCATAAGAGCGATGCAACACTTGAATACAGAATCATCTTTTTAGCTTGAGAATTCCTCGTATGTGCTTTTTATCGGCTGGAAAGCCTTCGTTTGAGCTGTTTCTTACGCACGTACGAGCATTACACATCTACAATGAATAAACTAAAGGGGGCAACAAACAGTCGTGTCGATGCACATCCGCAAGAACGATTGCACAGTTGAGGAAACAAAGCCTTAAGCAGAAGTGTTGCCATTTTGAGCTTCACCAGCTCTGGCGAGCGAGTGAAAGACTTGTGGCTGTTTCAGCCTCCCATCTCCTCTCTTGGACAGATTGTCGTCTTGGAAATAGTCGAGATCCTAGAATTTCTGGTTAATATCTTACAGTCTGAAGATGCTGAAGCGGCGTATAACTTACAGTTAACCATTTCGGATCAACAGCCGTGACTGAAGACAGGTATTGATAGGCGTTGTAAGAAAAGCCACCATAGATGACCCATTCATGGCGACATCCGACGAGGCTACTATCAGGATCGAGTCCAGCTGGCCAGTTCTCATGGACAGTCTTGTACCAATCTGGGCCAGCTGGGTCACGGATGGCGGAACGGTAAAAGAACGAGCGAGCCAGTGCTTTGCGGATGTTGGTATCGTAGTCGGAACTTAGGAAGTCCGAGACGGCAGGTTCCTGACCGAAAAGGTTATGGAAAGATTCCTTCAATTGTTGTCGTAGTCTGTGCACTTCCTCCAGTACACCTCGGTTGAGGACTGCGTGCTCACACCATTCTTCCACAGCCTTATCAGCGGCGGCCTTACCCTCAAGAGTCTGGAACTGGTTTTTGGCTCTGATGTAAGCATGAAATGCATTCATTAGGCCTATCTGATCCGACACCGGACAAGAGAAACGTTGGTGAGCCAGGTCCGCCGTATAACGAAAGGGCCGTGGGCGAAGAAATATCGACTGTTGGGTGCTCTCTGCCGCAGCGATTGTGACCATCTCGTCACTGCATCCCAAGCTCAACGCCTCGGCAAAAGCGTTATACCAAGCCGGGTGGATTTGCGGCCATCTTGCCTTTGAGCGTAATTGAGCCATCCTCAGCCAAGAAACCCCTGACATCTATCTCAGCAAAGTGCTTTAGTGACACAAGTCAGATGTTGATCTTACATCCAAAAGAGATCCTCAAGCGCACGGAAGATGGTTTCCGGATGGGGAGGGTCAATAAAGTCGAAGTTTGCGACATCATGAAAGCATAGAGTTTTGAGTTACAATACCATTTCTGACAGGTTATTTTGAAGGATACTCGGCGGTGTTGAAGGAAGAAGGATCTCGTCAAAATCCTTCTTCGTGTACATGCGATAACAGAACCCTGGCCTGGTACGGCCGGCGCGCCCAGCACGCTGCCGCGCTGACGCTTTGGATATAGGCGTCGTTCCAAGGGTATCACATCCAAGTCGAGGGTAAAATCCGGGCTGCTTTACCAGACCAGTATCTGGCAGTGTTGTCAGTCGCCGGAAGCGAATAAAGGTCCGGCCTTGTCCACTGAAGGTAGCAGATGAACAGAGGCGAAGGACTGGAAGTGGAGGGCTTACCAATCACGTAAACAACACCATCGATAGTGATGCTCGCCTCTGCGATGTTTATTGCAAGTATACATCGTCTCTTGTCTGATCGCTTGAACACTCTGTCTTGTTCGTGTTGAGGTAAGAGTGAACACAGTGGTAGTACATCTAGATTGGATGTAGCTTCATGTAGCTTGGTGCTGCCTTCCTCGTAATCATTTGTTATCGGAAGAAAAGCTAGGACATCACCTTCGTTCTCTGTCTCGTGGATCCATTTGGCAGTGTGAAGGGCAAGGGAGAGGTAGTCCAGAGCTGACCTCCAATCTGTGTTGGACCAGGCCAAAGGCCTGGGGAACCCCTTGCTATAGCAAGGTATTTCTATAGAAGGCTATAGTATAAGTGAATATAGTATTTATAACACTTTGGGCTTATAAATCATTAAGATTAAGATACAATAGGTAACTAAATTTATCTATTTAGATCAGAAGAAGCTGAGGCTTATATAGCCTGGCTAGACTTCTAAAAAGTTCCTTAGGTTTGCTCTATATGCAAGCTGTATCTAAGGAAACATACAAACATGGCAAATAAATATGGCAAATAGTAAATAGAGGAGGCAACAGGTTTATCCAACAATCTGTTCCCATAAGCTTTCAAGCTGTAAGAAACACTAATCTTCAAATAATGATGATTGAGCTTTACAGTCGAGAACACGACCGTGTGGCGATGGGTCAAGAGGATATTCCTGGAGAAATACGCATATGATGTTAGGGATTGAGAGTCGGAAGGGAAGAAAAGTTGATACATTTATTTATCATTTAAAAGTTACAATGAAGACTGGCTATCATAATTCAGATCTGGGTCTTTTGAAGCGATGTGTCCGCTTAATCATGATCGACTGGACGAAGCTGCCAGAAACAAGAACTGATGAAAATACATCGACCCCTAAGCGAATATCTGGCCACAGAGTCAACAAATACCAAACACGACCTCTACGCAATTGGTATTACGAACCCAGGAGTCCTTAGACTGTACATGCAGCAGGAAATCTCTGTAGACACGCGAATATAGCACGTTTGGTCTTTCTGCCAATGCCTAACATTTACTCATTTTATTCCTTTATCACCTTAAACACCAAACATTTCTACGTGTCCATGAACAATCACATAGCCCTCTTTGCCATTCTCTTCCAGTGTATCCATTTCTGCGTTCCAAAAGACTCACAAACTCTCTGCAACTTGTTAGCAAGCGTAGTTCACGAAGCTTAACAACCATCAAACTTACCTCTCTATTATCCCTAAAATCAGTATAGAACCCATTCCAGATCTCCCTCTCCGCACAAGTCGTCTCATTCGTAGCGCAATTCGGCTGATTCTGCAATCTCACCTCGGGGTCATTGATCCATGGCTTGGGAACAGGCCAGTCCGAAAAGTGCACAAACTTGACCTCGTTTAGTACAGCGTTAGGATCCCACTGTTCCCTCTCACTACCAAGATATGCTGAATGGTCTTTGGCTCTGAACTCCGCGGTGAGCATGTCGTACTTCCTGTGAGGCAGGATAAGAGCGCTGTCGAGGTATAAACTGTTGACGATCTCCATGTCGTAGTCGTTTGGCCCAATGCTATTCATCTTTTGGACGATGCGCTCGAATTCAACCTCGTCGGGTTGGATCAGCATGAGTTGGGAGGAGAGGATCTTCTTGGGTGGGTTGTCGTTGTAGAGCCAGTATGCGCGGGGCATGGCGACGGGGCAAGGGGGAAGTTCGAAGAGTTCATCCATGTGTTGGAGGACCGTGCTGTCTGAGTCGAGGGAGAGGACGCGTTCATATTGGGTTTGGTTGAAGGCGAGGAGCTTGGTGAAGGAATCGGCCCAGGTTTCTGAGAAGAGTCAGAGGACAATGTGAAGTTGGACATTTTGAGGAACGTACCGTCTTGTCCATCGCGGTGTTGGATCTCAATGGGCTGGAGAGTGACATTGTACTCATCCCTTGCCCTGATTAGAAGCTTTCCACCATGTGAGCTTGCGTACTCGGCCTTTGGGTCAAGCATCTCCTGCGGATACATCAACAGCCTGTCCGCCTTGCTTCCCAATCTATGCAACGCCTCAAATATCATGACCGAGTTGCACAGATAATCCTCATTCGTCACGTACTGAATGTAAGCGAACCTAGACCAGTCGCCTTCATCATCAACGGTCTCATTCTCATACTTCTCACCACTCATCTCCTGGAGATCCTCCTCATCCCAATCCCCATCGTCCTCGATGTTAACAAATGGAAGAAACTCATCATCATCAGCAAAATCTCCAATCTCTCCCTTATTTTCAAGATCTTCGATATGCGCTGCCGAGGTTTGACGAGGTGTTGGAACAGCAGTCGTCTCGAATGTCGGAGTGTAGCCTTCTTCGTCTTCTTCAACAAAATCCAAGGCGTGATTCTTCCATCTCCCAGGATCGGGTGCAACTGCGTTGGAAAAGAGGGAGAGCTTGATGAGGAAGTAGAAGCATATCGTGATGATAGTAACGGGTGGTAAGATCCTGCAGAATCGCGACATGAGCGTTGATGCTACACCCATCTTGTACGCCCAACTCTACGACGAGAATTAGATAAAAGGAAATCTTCTTGCGACTGCGAAAGAAAAGATCAATTGAGGTCAAGACATTTTTGCCGTCGTGGACAGGAAATAGGGACTCGAAGCAAGGGAGGCAAAAGCCAAGTATTAAGGGATTAGATTTGATCAACACAACCCTTTGCAAGGCTGATGTGAAACCATGTCTCACAGTCAACTAATCAACATCCTTCCTGTCGATCAATGGTATTTAGAGACATGAACTATTTAATTGATGTGGTTTGTCGCATTGGACAACATACCTTATATCCGTATGTCTCAGAAGGCCAAAAGAAACGAAAGAAAGGGAGACCCAAGGAAAGGGACTCGATAGCGCCATTCTTCATTCCAAATAAAAGGGTCTAGATTCACACTTCTTAGGGAGGCAAGAAAATTGAAGACAGTAAAAGATTATACCAAATAAACTTAGTAAAGACTCCTCTAAGCTTAGGCTAGATTTAGTGGTTTTAGGATCAAAGTCCCAAGGTTGTTTGCCTCATCTAGACACTCTCCCTGAAAAGCAACCAAAATTATGTAGGATCAAGTTTAGGTGCGTCGCATTTTGCTTGACGTTTCTTAAAGCAAAAGCATGGTACACCAGAAATCCCTCACTACAATATTTGAACTAAGTCGTAGAAACATAATTTTGAATTGATGATTGAGCTAACTACCACACATGCAAGGTGCATGATATCTGCAGGTTTCGTTGAAGAATTTATGACTGTCAATGCCAAGTTCCAGACCAGCACGAGATGAGACATTTCCTGGGATGGGTCAAAGGCGCTCAATTAATCACTAGCATCTGCAATAGATCTTTCTCATAAGATGCACCGTATCTTAATATCCTTGCTTCTTTAATAGCAAAGCGTTATCCTCTACAGTTTCATCTTAGTTCTCAAGATAACCTCCCTCCTAACCTAGTACCCACAGTACTCGCACTCATAAGATAGAGTCATTGACTTCATCGTGGACTTCTCTGACCATTTTTTGGGCTGAGGTATATGCGACTCATTCGATATGCCATAGCTACTAAAAATGCATTCTCAATTCCAAGGTGCGGGCGCTTAATTCGTGTGGGGAGGGTCGGGGAGGACTGACAAACCGACTATTTAGTGAGGATATATGCTGTAATTGGGCGGAGATTGATAATCCGGTGTTGAAGAAACGGCCGGGCAGAATTGTTTGGAGTGCGTTGAGCTCAAAGTCAATGTTGAAGTTGATGGCCGAACATGATTGAATGTTGAGGAAGATATGAATAGTGGGCAAATCACACTCTATTTAGACACTTACACTGTTCATATCTCTCAATACTATCTCACCTCCTTCGTCGCTTTCTCAGCTTCAATGTCTGGCGTCGATTCTCGTAGTCTGCTCTGAAGTCAATTAGACTAGAACCTGCACTTGATGACCTAACCTCGACATCAGGGGATGAGAAGAGGTAGTGACACTTGACCTACGAATCTAAATGAGATGATGAACCTAAGCTTATGACCTCTATCCTCATCGATGAAAAGTTTTGGGTTAATTGAAGATGGATTTGGTGAGCCTCTGTGTTCGTTCTTTGATACCCTGGGAAGTCTTGTTGCTCTGAGTTGAACTTATATCTCTTCTGATAAACTCTTTCGCCTTTGTCAGTGGAGTGGTTAGATTCGTGTAATTGACTCCTCCCGTCAGTCCAATACCAGTTCCATGGTTCGGAAACAGCAGAAGGCCAGCTCTATCTCAAGGTTACGCGCTTCTTTAGAGAACTGCTCTTATTTAGAGCCAGAAGAGTCGTCTCCAAGGACCCGGCTACCCTCGAAAGTTACAACTCGATCACCATCCACACCAACCATAGCAACATGGCCAAATTCGGCCTTGCGGACGTCAACAATTTCCGTGTATCACTGTGGGGGTGGGGTTGGTCGGGATTCAGGGGTTTGGTCGAACCAACAAGCGAATCATGATGGTTGTCTAAGCGCTTTGATGAGCCGTGCGACCTACACTGCATCTCTGAAACGGTTTGCTACAAATGTGTCAAACAGCCTTGTGGCAGCTCTGATGTCGCGATGGTGCCGTTCTTCGCTTCGGTATCTGTCGATAATGAATTGGCGACTTTCATACCAGCCTCCATAATCCAGCATACTAGCAATGGCATCACGAGACGACTACGTCGTCGGTTGGGTCTGCACCCTACCCTTGGTAGCAACTGCTGCTGAGGCAATGCTAGACTCCGTTCATCCGGATGGGCCACTGGACCTGGATATAACTGGCGACATCAAGTTCGTTTTTGGCAGAGTTAATGGCTACGGCATCGTACTCGCACATCCATCCCCCGGGAATCAAGAAACTATATCAGCTGTGGAAATCGTTGAGCAGGTCCGTGTGACCTTCAGCTCCATCCGGTTCATTCTCCTGATCGGATTAGGAGGAGGCGTTCCGCACACGAAGGAGAACATTTCCCTTGGAGATGTAGTTGTCGGAAGACCAGAGCCAGGTCGCTCTGGTCTGGTGCTGTACGAGGGAGGCCAGGTGCACTGCGACAATGACGACGCGGGCAATGCCCGCTCTGAAGGATCGTTTGAAAAGCCATCCTCCAGTCTGTTGACCGCGACGCGGAAAGTGGAAATGAACTCAATTCTTGGCAACAGTCACATGCGGACTTACATGAACACCATCATTGATAAACATCCTACGATAGTCTACCCACCCAAGCTGGGGAAAGACGATACTGTCGGTGCAAAAGACGGGGAAGGAGACTTAAAGACCTTGGATGAAAGAGGTGAACGGACCGAATGCCATACTCATACCTGGCAAGCAAGCACAGACCGGTTACCTAAGGTCCATTACGGGCGTGTTGCAAGCAGTCGTCATCCATTGAGAGATTTTAAGACTCGAGATACCCTGGCAGCGGATCACGGCATTCTATGCTTCGAGACCGAGGCGTTTGGTCTACCCGACAACGGTCGTATCCAAGTCATCAGAGGAATATGCGACTACTCCGATTCGTCCTTTACTGACGAATGGAAAGGTTATGCCGCCGCTGCAGCGGTTGCATACGCAAGAGAACTCCTAATGTCAATGCCCACCGTCGCAAAGCCTGTGGCGCGGGAGATCGAAACGCGAGCAGCAGCATCCACCGTGCTCGATGCTCTACTGTTAACCAGACCCGAAGTAGACCGCAGCTCGTTGATCGCCCTGAAAGGACGGCGAGCTGATGGTACATGCGAGTGGCTCACACGACACGTAAACTACCAACGATGGGACGCTGGCGACGTGCCTCTGCTCTGGGTATCGGGTGGTCCTGGGAAGGGAAAGACAATGCTGGCTATCTATGTAACCGAACTGCTTCAACCAGAACAGGATTCGACAGGGGGGGTCCTCCTCTACTATTTCTGCAGTAATCGTGACAAGAATCGGAACTCAGCTGTTACAATCATGAGAGGAATTATACACCAGTGGATCACCGCCGAGCCTCATCTGGCGCAGTACGTCAAGAGCTATTTCGACGGCTCTGAAACGATTAAATACACAATATCCAATTTTGTGACCCTCTGGAGGGTCTTTCTCTCCCTGCTTCGCGAGACCACATCAAGCACCATCGCCTGTGTGCTGGACGGCCTGGATGAGTGCGAAAAGGGGTCACTTCAGCAGCTCCTAGATGCTCTGAGGAACTATCTATCTCAAAATGTAAGAGATACAGAGTTGAAACTCAGACTAATTCTTCTCTCGCGCTCCCAGCCAGCCCTACTGGAGAGCAAACTTGGCCATTTTCCCCGGGTCAGGTTGGACGAATCAGACATGGAGGTAGCCAAGGATGTCGAGAGATACATCGCAACCAAGGTTTCAGAGCTCGCCTTGGATCAAACTCTGTCAGAGGACCAACTATCACAAGTGCGGGAGGCCTTGATGGACGGCGCCGATGGCACCTTTCTCTGGGTCGGTTTTGTCGCTGACGAGCTCAAGGGGCGAAGTTGGCAAAAGATCCAGGATATTCTCCACCGAATGCCCAAAGGCCTAGGCGGCGTTTACCAACGGCTGCTGCTACAGGTTGAAGACAAGGAACAGCTGATTCCCATTCTGCAGTGGCTTGTGCTTGCTGCAAAGCCCCTCACCATCGACGAGCTCTGTGTGGCAGCCAAGATCGCTCCATCTGTCAGTCATACCGCCGCTGAGGCTACACGGGATCGGCTCGACTCCTGCGGGCTTCTAGTCAAAGTCGACGGGGACGTAGCTAACCTCGTGCATGAGTCTGCCAAAGAATTCTTCCAGAGTGATCAAGTCGATGAGCTGGAAGAGATTAGAATGTTCCGTATGGGCCCAACCACCCACCTTGCACTTATGGACGCTTGTCTGTCACTAATCGAGAACAGCCATGTCTCCTCAGGGAGTATCAGTGAGCAATCCCTCACCAAACCTCTCCTGGCCTACGCATGTCTTTATTGGCCCTATCACTTACAGCGCGCACAAGAACTGGTCGGTGACCGGTCTATCTTCACTCGTTCATTCTTCAAGCCCGAAACTGCGATCAGGGAGGACTGGTGGAAGTTCTACTGGGATAAAGAGCAATATGGTGGAGCGCCGCCATCTTTTTCACTACTGCATCTCGCCTCATACCTGGATATTCCGGCTTGGACCAGGGTGCTACTGGAACAAGACGGTGCGAGGCATAGCTCCCGCCATAGACTCGTTGCACGGAAAGATAACTACGGCCGGACACCGCTATTCTGGGCCGCGACCCGGGGTCATAAGGATATCGTCGAGTTGTTACTCAAGCACGGAGCCCCCGTGGGCTCCAAAGACCGAAGTAATATGACACCGCTGCATATAGCGGTCACGGGAGGACACAAGGAGGTTGTGGCTCTTCTCCTTGAACATTCTGCCCCGATCGAAGCCAAGGCGAGCTATGGCGACACGCCACTGATACGAGCCATCCAGGCAAACTCTAAAGAAATCGTCCAGCTCCTTCTGGAACATGGAGCGAGCGTTGCTGAGCTACCTATCGTCGGCGCAGACCAGCGAAGCCAGAGCACGATGACCATGGAAGAGAGGGCAGAACAGCTGCTCGGGTTACAGGAACAACTCTTCGCGGCCAGATACGAGGAATCTTCGCGCCTTGTCGGGCTCACGATCAAGACGCTCACCTTATCGTTCCAATTCCAACCTATCGTCAAACTTTTCAAGTTCTATCTCGAGCACTCCTCCATTGGGCGTTGGGAAGTGATGCACGTGCTCCAGGACCTTGTCAGGAACAACAAGATAGCGAGGCTGCGGAACTGGGCTCAAGCCTATATTGACTTTGGCACCCAACTGGTCCAGGCAGAGGATGCAAAGAACCTCGCCATCATGACGGATCTTTCGGTCCAAGTATTCCGCGTGGTTTCCACCGGCGACCTTGAGGCTCTTCTGGTGATCGGCGTCCTCGTCGGCTCGAGCGTCATACTCGCCGCAGCCGAAAAGGGATGGTGGCCGGGCGTTGACATCTCGGCACGCACGTTCGCCCAGTTCGCTGCTCTGGCGTACCACAGAGATCGGGGCGAGTTCTTGCACTACGGTGTCCGGGAATTCCTCGTCGAGTTCGACGGCTGCATCCGTGGCGGGCGAAGGTCTGAGAGTGCGGCTCGGACGGTCGTTCTGTTCAGCACGCACTTTGCCATCATCGACACCAAGGAGGCTCGCCCGATCGATTACTTTGCGACAATCATCGCAGAGTACTATGAGGGCTATGTCGGTACCGCTGACGAGGAGCGGCTCTTCAGTGACGCGACTCAAGCGTGCGCTGCTGAGCTTGAGATGATCAGCAAAACGCACGACTCTCACAAACTACTGCTGTTCATCACCGCTATCTTGCAGTTTATCGAGCGCTGCTCCAAGGACATAGCCAAGGATCACTTCTTAAGTATGATACCCGCGTCGTGCCTAATACTCTGTCAACGAGACCATAAGCTTCATGAATGGCTCACTTCCCAAGCAATTCCAGACACCATGAGTGTCTTGATATCGCAGCAGCCTGAGATGGCCCAAAGGCATGCGTTCAAGGCTCTTGTTGAGTGTATCATCATTGGCAAGCAATACGGGCTGTTAGATCCCGGGGATCTACAACATAGGCTCAGGCAAACTCCTAACATAAGTAAATATATGAGTGAAACGCTGGAGGAAATTTTGTTTTGAACTGGTCTTACAAATTGGGGTGATACTGCAAGGTACCAAAACAGAAGGATTTTAATCGCTGGTTGATACTTGTACCATTACGATCTAATTTAGCTTTTTGATTAAATTATTTATATAGCTATCCATTGTCCATATCAAAGCTACACAACTTTCTGCTGAAACTAAAGGAGGCTTTCCTTGCCTATCGGGATTTCTCTAGACGTTATTGCATGGCGCCAAAGTAATACTCGCTGTGAGTCGCGACCTATACGCGTCAAAACATCTCTTAGCCTCTGAGTCGCTTCCAGAAGCTTGACATCCGAGATCGAGGTTGCCTGATTCTTGATTCTGCCGTGGCCTGGTTAGGAGTGTCAGACGAAGCTGACGTGTTCTGAGCCGGTAGGTTGGGCCTTGTTGGATGCGGCGAATCTTTGGGCTGCGAAAGCGAATTCGTAGAAGCGGCATTGCGCAACATCAATCTGATTTGGTTGTCTTTCTCGAGGTCTTGAACTGGCTTGCTGTACCCGTACCGCCGAAGCTGTCGTAATATCTCAGAATCATGGACAAAGAGTTCCCACATCAGGCGCCCTACTGGCAGGATATTCGGATCCGCGCCCTTGCTTAACAGCAATTCTACGATTCGCAGGTGGCCTTTACTCGCAGCATAATACAGTGCAGTTCTCCGTCCAGGATCAGTGCCATCGATATCGTGACCCTGGTCCAAGAGGAGTTCAACTAGGTCTATAATATTCTCCCGTGCCGCCTTTCGTAGTCCGGTGACTGGCCTGCAACATCGAGACTTGGAGTATGCCAAATTGCTGAGTTTCGCATAGGTCTGACTCCCAAGCTCAATTTCGAGCCAATCTTCTGCTGTACGACCGAGCTCGTCTCGTTCGACAAGGAGCTGGTCTCTAAGAGGCCTGTAAAGGAGTTCTCTGACCGTATCCAGATGCCTCCCAAGAACGGCAAGATGTAGTGTAGACCAACCGTGATTGTCCTGCGAAAGAATGAGTCTATCCCCCCCTTCACTTCGATTGCAGATCTCCGACATAATAGAATGGTTCCCTGTATAGGCAGCGTGGTGCATTGGTGTCCAGCCATGACACGTTATGCTAGTCGGGTCTGCCCCGAAATTGAGAAGCTGATTGATTCGATTTATATCAATGCCTGCAGAACAGTGCAATGGTGAAGTTCCATATAAGCTCACCGCGTTCACATCAGCCTCATAATCCAGGATCAACCGAATGACATCACTTCTAATGTCAACTACGGGCTCGGTATCTCGGCCCTCGGTATGTAATGCTGGTCCCTCAACAGCCCAGTGTATAGCGGACCAGCCATCGTGATCTCGCTCGTTTGGAGAGGCACCTCCTGAAAGCAGGAGTTTAACTACATCCATCATGCCCTGACCAGCCGCCTGGTTCATCAGGAGCGCTTCGGAGACTCTCGGTAGTGATGGCTCTGAATCGATGAAATGCACAGCCAGGTCTTGCTGACCAACACTGATTACCCATCCGACAGCAAACGTGCCCCGTGGATTGTCGTACTTGTCCGCCAGATCAGCCCCAAGTAATTCCAGCTCTTCGATTGCGTATAAGTGTCCGCTAACGGCAGCCCATAGTAGTGGCGTGAATTCATAATCGTCACGCATATCGATTGTGGCTCCAGCTCGAACCAGCAAGCCAATGCCTTCCACAAAGCCTCCTCTTGCCGCGTAGTGCAGTGGCGTCAGACCGTTTTCGTCTTTGGCACAAATCGCCTGGTGGTCGGAAGATTCTAGCAAAAGCCTCATTATATCTTTCTTCCTGTAAAGAGCAGCATAATGAAGAGGCTTCTTGCCACGAGACCTTGCGCTTCTAGTGACGAGGTGCATCAAAGCCCGAACTCGCTCCACATCGTCGCATTGAATCGCTTGGCGAAGTGCATCGAGATCCGTTGGCTGGTCGATGTCTTCAAGGTCAAGGTTTTTGATCGAGGAAGTAATACCTTCCTTGGGATCGCCAGCCTGGTTGTCTCCTGCAGTATCTGAAAAGTCCAATTCATCATCGTCCATGATGCTGCACATCGACCCACGTAACTTTGCATTACCATCATCTCCAATTAATATGTCACTATTGAAGTCGCTGGCCTCTGTCTCGCCGTCATTAGGGAGCTTTTGAAGCGCAAGCAGGGCGAGCTCCTTCATATGTGCGGCAACGTGAGAATGTAGTTTTTCATAGGAGAAAATTCCGTAGCGGTCGGCCTCTTCAGATGGGACAAAGTCATCACCAAAAGGACACTCCTGTATCTTATCCTGGAATGGCCTCCGTGCTGCTTCACTCAAATTCCGGACGTGAGCTTCGGGAACTCCGTGCTCATCGCAAGAGTGCTTCTGAAATTGGATCTCGTCTCTAAAGATCATGGGTTTGTGAGAAGGAGCTCTGCATTCCCAAGCGATTCCGTGCGAATTCTGCATATGGCTCATCCACGCTTTGGATGATTCGAAAGTCAATGGATCCTGACCTTGCCGACATGAATCCGTACATGCAGTGAAGAGACAGATGAATGGCTCTAGATCCCTAATAACATGGGTTCTGTTTGCAGTTAGTCTTCACACCACCATATAAGAGGAGATTTGCACACCTCCAGATGTTGGATTTGTTAGGACCCTTGAATTCTATGATCACGCCACAGTAAGGACATTCATTCTGTTGCGGAGTGGGTGGGAAAGATAGCTCATTGTTCACCAACACGGACTTTGCTCGGGGGACCTCCGTTGTGGACTTTGCATACAGCGCTCTGATCTCAGTCTGCTGAGCTGTAGTGGCGTAAGTTAACGGAGCGGGTGGAAAGTCCTGCCGATCAGGTTCCTTGTTTCTGACTTCGATTTTTGGGGTTGCCTCTGAAGCGAAACGCACAGTTCTTGGCTTCTCCGGAATCTTTGGCAGCGGCAGTTTTATTTGACCTGGCTGCGGTTTTTCAATGCTTAACGCAATACGTCTCCGATGCAGCCTCTGATAAGACAGCCGTCGAAGCCGCAGTACATTTGCTTCGATTAGGGCGCAGCGAAGCGACTCTGGGGCCTCGGGGAATCTGAAGCGAATATAACAATCGGTGTACAAGCGCAGCTCATCAATAGCACGTTGTGTGTCATCATCCAGCTGATAGTCCTTTAACTTCTGTGCTCTCGAGGTCTTCGCAGACTTTCGAATCGCATTGGACAATCGAAAAAGTCGTGTCACGGTGCCACTGATAGTGTACGTGAAGAGGGAAGTGTTTTTGTCGGCTTGATCTTCGTCACTGTCTGTGTCGCTGGCGTTGTCATCACTCCCGACCATGCGCACTTGGGCTGAAATGGATATGCGCTGCTTCTTTCTGCTCGGAGTCGGTGGTGGCTCGTCGATCGGTTTTACTATAACACAAATTATCGTTAAACCCCATCACTTGAGCACATATGAGTGGCGTTGGGTTTACTCACACTCCATAAGAGAATTGCAGATCACGTCCAGAAGCTGGTGGAGAATATCGACAATATTCGGACTGTATCTGAGCCTGAAGTCCAGAGAAATGTTCGGCGGCCCAAAGACGTCCATGTTGGAAGCCCAAAGCGTAAACCTCGCTAACTGGTCATCCATTATTGTTGGATCGGGGACAATGTTGGACAAAGCCATGTTCTTGTGGAAGAGTTCGGTACATTTCAGGGCATGTTCGGCGATCGTAGGTCCTGAGATGTCCTGGAGAAAGACGTCCTCTGGCTTATCCAGATCCATGGGGGCAGACTGTGCCATGATGGTCAACCGGATAGGCAGCAGGGCTTGCTTGAGGCTCACGATTTCGGGCTATGGAGTAGGTCTTGTGTGGCTTGCGACGGCCAAAGACTCCAGACCTCTTTCTACCTTTGAGGCCTACGAGGAGGTGTTGCTGTATGTTCATCCAGCACAAAGAGCCAACTGCATCGGTGGTGTTCATTGAGCGGCAACAACCAACAGCTTACAACATCCAGGCCGCGCTGTCATTGGTTGATTCTAGCGGGAAGACCCTTGTTAGGCGCTCAACGGGAGGAGCGGGGCGACAGATAGCGTGGGATTTGGCACTGTCGCTATTAGCAGACCCTGCTTCCAGGCGCGCGCTAATGGAACCCCATCTTCATCACAGAGGTTGAGGTTGAGTTGCAACCTTCCAAGGCTTATATATATGTATATATCGCTGTTATTCAATGAGGTAGCTAAATATAGCCAAAAGGCTCGGGGCTTCCATTGAAATACGCGAGTTTTCTCCCGAAGCTCAAAAACAAAGCAAAGAAGTGAAATCAACTACGATCGGGCTCACAATTTTCGTTGAAGCTATGGCGACTTTCACGAAGACTTACTTTCTCTGTCCCACCACTGAGTTCATTCAGGCGTCTCCTGCTGGTCCGTTACGGCTAGGCTCCATACTCCGGTCCACAGCGACGCCCCATTATCCTCTCAATGGCACGCACATTGTTCCTCTTGCACAGGACCCTTCTTCTGTCGTAGAGACTGCTTGGAAGAAAACAGTCTCGGCCGAAACTGGGCTGGGACTCGGCGTCTATGCACAATTCCTACAACTTGGTCTTGGTCCTGAAGCCAGTGCCGATCATTCTAGTCAAGCGTCGAGCGTCTTTGCATTTGACTCCATGACAACGGTGTCATTCGACCCGGAGCCAGAATATGTTAAGGAAGCGATCAAAGCACCCGCTGTGCAGGCCTACCTAAAGGAGCCGAAGCAGCGCTTCGCCCCCATCGTCTCGCTCTATCTCGTAACTGGCTTGAAGCTCGTCAAAGGCGCAAACATCAAGTATTCAATGTCGAGCAGCACGGATGTCAAAGCAAATATCGGCATCAACGTGGCACCTCTCGGCCTGACCATTGGCCCCAAGGGCCATTGGGCCAAAAAGAGTGATGACGAAACCGAGTTCAGCAGGGAGTCTGAATTCGTTTTCGCGTTTCGCGTGAAGCGACTCAGGTTTGGACTGGGAAGAAAGCTGGAGGCAGAAGGTTATACAAAAGGTGCATTCTTGACGACTGGGGAGGAGGCAGATGACAGCGAACAGGAAGCCTGTCTCATGGACGACGTAGATGCCTCCTCTTGCGCAAATGCTAGTTTTGTTAGTGATGCCACTGAGCGCGAGAGTGTGTACTGCATTCCTGCATGATACAGACTGTCTGGCTGGATATCTTGACGGACACATCACAGCAGGCTTTCTCTTTGCTAACATATTATTGAGGTCTCTATTCGAGGAACCGTTTTGCCCTTTGATGTTTATAGTCACATGCGGTCCCTGATGTACTTGATTCTGAAATATATCTCCTCCTTTGATGATCCCATGTTCGACAGAAAGTCCGGCAGGATGTAGTCGTAATCATCCCGTCCCCTGCCTTGCGTTGTGCTCTTAAGCACAGCTTTCATGGTGTCAAAATCCTTCAGCGACTTGCCTAGTCGATTGGTATCAGTCGGCGAATCCTGCTCTTGCTGCCTCACAAAAGAGAGGAGCGAAGCAGCGATTCCGGCAGCAATAGGCGTCGCCACCGACGTCCCAGACATGACGCGCATGCTTTGGTACTGGGCATTCATATTGACTGGCCAGTACGACTCAACATTCTCCCCAAGGAGACAAAAGTTAACATCATCATCTTCAGCCATCGGATTGAAGCCGGATGGGACCCCGAGCCCATTGGATGAATGTATGCAAAAGACCCTGCTATCTTTGGCTGGGAAAGCTCGACCATAATTTAGCCCATCATTTGACGCCGCCGCAAACATAAGTGTGTTGTTCTCCCGTGCATACCCTATCGCTTTTCTCATTTCCTCATCGAATTCTCGGATTCCGAACGACATGGAGATAACATCCACCTTCCACTCTGATACGGCGTGGTTAATAGCCTTGCATAATGTTAGCCAAAGGGCCAAAGAAAGGTGCACATCCTCAAACTCGATCCATGCCACTTGATGTGCGCAATCCTGTTGTCAAGACTTACCTTTGAGATGGCGCTATAGTTGTCGCGACCTAGCGTTGCTTGGTTTGCGATTCTGGCAATATAAATCTCAGCACACGTAGCAATCTTCAGGAGGAGACCAAGGGCATGGGTGCCATGTCCGATTTCATCCTGGTGCTCCTCCTCATTCTGACCGGCAACAAAATTCCGGAATCCCTTTAACCGCGGATCAAACTCTCCTTCGCTCGTCTTAAAGAGCGGATGCTCAGTGTCAAAACCAGAGTCCAATATTGCTATGCGTACCGGGCCATCAACGCCAAAGGCATTGAGTTGCGTCCTTCCAGGCCGCATAACCTTGTCATAGTCATCAATGTACTGATAGATCGACGTCGTAATTTTATCCATCCAACGATCTGATAATGGTTTCCTTCAAGATTTATCAGTTTACATAACACGAAAACGCTTCGGAAGACGACTTACCCTTGCTCAGAGGCCAACTGATGGTTTGCATCAAAGAATTGTAAGCTTTGAGAAGCTTCCATAGGTATGTAGTAGCGAGGCAAGCTTGGATTCTGTACTGTGCTGTACCGTCTAGCTGTCGTTTGCAGATCTGGAGACGGTAAGATCACGGAGGGTTCTGACGCAGCTCTGGTGACTGACTCGCGCCTAGCCGTATGTTGTCGGATGACCTCGCAGCCATTCCTGCCCCAACAACGCTTATTTTCTTGAGCACTCAAGCTCTGCAAATTTTCTAAGCCTTTCAGCCACGTGTTGAGAATTTCGGATTCGAGTCTCTTCACAACGTTCTGGTAGAACAGCTGTTGAACACTGGCGGATTCAAATGTCGTAGATTCTCCAGGGGGTAGGTATTCCCATTGAAGGCATGCTTTTGTGGCAAGGTAATAGTCCTTCCCAGCATCGTCTTCGAGGTCTTTAAGGACTTCTAAACTGGTATAATAAGCGCTGTTGACAGTCTGACTAGCGTCGGGGTCGTCTTGCCAAGCATCTATAGGTTTGCAATAATGAAGCTCGCACAACAAGATTCCAAGCGCGAGCACGCTAGCATTAGGATGAACCATATGCTTAGCAGTGTCCATCTCGGCTTCATCTTCCCTCGCCATTCCTCTATTTGGCATGGCAACAGGGACTCGCTTCATGTCCAGAAAAGGTTTTGTAATATCTGGCAGACTGTCTTCCTCCAGTGGCTGAAAGAACTGTATATTTGAATGATTGAAGGTCGGTTGTACCCAAGGTGTTTCAAGGAAGGGAAGCAGCGCCGTTGCAAGGACAACAGCAAGTATTCGCTTTCCCCTGTGTGGCAGAACCGAGGTCCCTCCAGTCAACTCCTGTTGGCGTTTGAAAAGGGCAGATAGTGACACCATCTGCGGATGATGAGGGTCCCCAAAGACTTTTGGCTGTGGACGAAGCCTCTTGAACATTCCATTCTCAAACTTGAGATGCAAGCAATTTTGTTGACCTATCGACTCTGTAATAGTTTGACAGATATGCACAAAATCAGACAACTCGCTAGACGTGATCTCTGATTTGTGCCCATGTATGTCGGCTGCCTCGTCCCTGCACAAAACGTATTGGTCAATCGATCGTCTTCACGGATAAGGCACTTACTTGATCGTGATCTTCGCTTCCTGTAGTGAAACCTGCAGCAGTGTCTTCACGCCAAAAAAGACTTCGAATGATGTCTCCAACGGCGAGCTTTTACTTGGCGGAGGCAACGAGAGTCGGACGCTCAAACGCGAGCATTTCTGACAGACACATGTCCAGTGTGTTCGCAGGCCCTGATATAGGGACATGGACTGTTTTCTCGCCCGGATCGCAAAGTCTGCCTCGGGCGCATTGGCATCATCAACGGCGTCAGGACTGTCTCGAACAACTGTCCGGCGTTTCTTCGCGAGGGTATCCATATGCTGGAACTCCTCGAGAAGAGGGTCCTGGTCTCGCTTGCGTTTGCTCAAACTAATTGTTGCGTTCAACGGTAGGCCTCCCAGTTCTTCCTTCCGTTGTAGGAGGCGATTGGCCGCTTCGAGGTTCGGATATGCTGCCTCTTGGTTAAATTTCTATCTCATTCTGCATCAGTTTTGGGATTCGTTGGCTGGGATCAGGCAGCTGACAAAGTTGGCATCTTGGTTCTGTTTGACCTGTATGCAATTATTGAGCCTACGCAATACATTGGCTTGCTGCTGTGGATCGAGACTTTCAAAGTCTTGGTCCCCGTACCGTACATAAGCATCCGAGCGTACCCAAGCGTCGCGCGTCTGCGATTCCAACGTCCGAGGAGTTGACTGTTCTGGCGACCGGCCTGCTACATAACCCAGTATCCTCTTGAACAAACCGACTTGTCCGTTCTGGTCCATAATCGGCGCAATGCAATCGTGATCTTTTCACTCTGATGAGTTGTGGCAAACGTCCCTTGGGTCAAGCTGGAATGGAATCATGAAATCGAAAATGAAACCGTTCTGCGCCAGGCGCCTTATCACTAGGGATGGGGTCTTCCCGTGCCGTCTCGCCTACCACTGGCTGCGGGAGTGTGCCGTTCATCACCTCGTGACCCATCTTCAGCTTACACACAACTGTTTCTGAAACGATCCTCGCCTGAAAACACCTCTTTTGGCCAATGGCAGACGTCCATCTTCCCCCTCTACACTTCAGTGGTGTCGGCTAACCGCCGAGGCGCTCAGGCACCCACAACGGGATCGCGCCGCGCCTAGCTCCCTTCTATCCCTACTTCCCTTAGCGAATGCTTAAGGCCTTGACCCTCCTCCTCCTATACCATCGATATCTTCACCGAGCAACTCCTCCGATCAGACGAGGATTCGGCACAACCTAGAGCAACTGCGCACAGTCATTATGACCGGACTAGATACTGTTAAAAAACGCCGCGCGCAGCCTGAGAACCTAAACGGCGTAAAGCAGCCAATGGCCAATCCATCACCCACAGCACGGACCGTTACATGGCACGATATTCCCGAGTGGCGGCGAGATAACAAGTACATCCTCGCCGGCTATCGCCCGTTGGAAGCAGACTATTTACAAGTTGCCAAAAGTCTCACCTTCTTGCACAATGAGACCTGCAACGTGTACACCCATTTGATCGGTGCTGTGTTACTGCCACTCTTCGCAGTCACTATTCTCCGAACTATATATGGGCCACAGTATATCGACGTCACAAGAACCGATTTCATCATGTTCAGTATCTTCTTCTGTTCCGCCGAGAGCTGCCTGATCTTCAGCGCTGTATATCATCTTATCGGAAGTCATTCACACGAGGTGGAGCAATTCTGGCACCGGATGGATTTGCTAGGGATCGTTATTGTGACCGTTGGCACTTTCATTCCCGGGATCTACTACATCTTCAATTGCGAACCATTTCTGCAAAAGATTCATTGGACTATTGTCTGTCACCCAAGCCACTCAAATACATCCTCGGCTGTAAGAGGGTGTGACAAGTCTCGGATCCTTGCTGACCAAGTCATTAGGTCGTCCTTTGCGGATCTGCCACAGCCGCTCTCATCTGTATACCCAAGTTCAGGACATTGCGATGGCGTAAAGTGAGGGTCGGCGCCTACGTGGCCCTCGGTGCTTCCGCTTTTATCCCTTTATTGCACGGCGTGCAGGTTTATGGTCTAGAATATATGCTTGAGTATTCGGGCATGAAATGGTATCTTGTCGAGCTCCTTCTGTACGGAGGGGGCTGCGGCCTTTATGCAGTACGAACACATCATTCTCCCTTCCCCCGACCTTTCCATATCAAGGGGGAGCCATTTCTGACCTAGGAGTACAGTTCCGAATCCCTGAGCGTTTTGCACCAGGGCATTTCGATATCTGGTTCGGCTCCCATCAGATCTTTCATGTATCGATTTTATGCGCCATGTATGTGCATACAATTGCGCTGACGCAGGCTTTCACGGCATGCCATATGTTGGACATATGCCACATTCAATCTGTTCATCAAGCTAGGGGCAAAAGTTTATAACGGCCGAGGGCTCAGGGTCAGTAAGGAGGTGCAAATAGCATGCTTGGTTCCTATGTTCTATCACACTTACGGGACCGAGCTGGTCGAACGGGATCACATATGCTTCAGATTCCGACAAGGCACCTAACAAATACATATCCAATCAGAGCGCCAGAAAAACACTTTGTCTTCGAAACACTGTAATAAGCCCACAGGAAGGACTCTTCCGATTCAGGATATCAATTGTGCATTACCGGAATCTAAGGCTTAAAGAATTCAGTTGCCCGTCAGTCAGTGGAATCTAGGAACACTTCAATCTATGATAATATTCTACCTCCGTGCATAAACTGATTAACTTGTGTGGGTCCCCTTACCAAGTTCATTTGGCACCTTTGCGTTTTCTTTGAAGTTTCCTTACTCCCTGAGGGCTCGTTGATTTGACCAATGGTGCTGTTCAGCAAACCGTCGGCCGGAGTGGAGATCTTTATACCCGAAATTACAGAGCACAGCACGCCATCCTGCGGAACCTGCAGGCGGTGCAAGAAGACCTGGGATATTGAGCTGAGGGGCTAAAAATACCTAGTCTAAGATCCTCCAAGTCTATACTAAATTATACTAAGTTTACCTAAATTTACCTAAGGCTTTTTGTCACTTAGGATCAAGGTCCTAAGTTTTATTGCATCCCTCGGACCCTGCAGGGACCACACTCCCCAAACCACAGCCACACCGACGTCACCCCTCGTTCCACCAAACCATCTTACACGATACCCAGCGATAAGAAAACCAAACAAACAGAACAAACTTTTGTCAACAAAAAAAAGACTCGCCCATCGGGGTTGGAGCAACCATGTTGTCAAGGTTTTTCAACAGGGCGTATGCCGCCGCCATGTCGTCCCGCGGAGAGTACCAACCCCTCCCAAACAACGATGAACCGGAAAACAACACCAACACCATGGGGGGACAAGAGGCCAGAGCGGAGAATTATCGCGATGCAGCGGCTATGCTGCTCATCAAAATGGGCCGTTCGCCGGATGAGCAGATCATCATCTCGCCAGCTGACGATGCTCGGATTTTACGACGTATTGACATTGCGTTACTCCCCCTCATGCTCTCCGTATACTTCCTTCAAGCCTTGGACAAAGCAACATTATCATATGCCTCAATTTTCGGCCTTATCGAAGACACCAACCTCGAAGGCGATCAGTACTCATGGCTTGGGAGCATTGTGTATCTCGCGCAGTTGATAATGCAACCGCCTCTCGCACTCGCGTTGGTCAAGTTACCCATTGGAAAACTCACAAGCGCTATGGTTCTGGCATGGGGAGTCACGCTTGTTCTCATGACTTGGGCGAGCAATTTCAAGACGTTGATGGTTGCGAGATTCTTTCTTGGTGCGTTTGAAGCTAGTATTGGGCCGAGCTTTATTGCGATCACGCAGATGTGGTGGAGGAGAAGGTATGTTTGATGGGTTGTGGTGTGAGATGGTACTGATGGTTTGAAGAGAGCAGACTTTGCGGGTTGGATCGTGGTATTGTATGAATGGTTTGACGTGGGTTGTGGGTGTTTCCCTCTTTGTTGATGGTCTGAGCTAATGTTTTACAGCTCGGGAGTCTCATTACTTATGGGCTTGCACGTATTGATTCCAAGATGAAGCCCTACCAGGTACATCTCACAGCTTTTCTTACATGTCCCTGAACTAACACTCGTAGATCATCTTCCTCTTTTTCGGCGCCATCACAGTCGGAGTCTCCTTCGTCATGTTCTTCTGGATGCCCGACTCACCCACAGAAGCCAAGTTTCTCACTGACGAAGACAAGATCATTGCGATCGAGCGTCTTCGCAACAACCAGATGGGTGTCATGTCTCGGGAGTGGAGGATGTCTCATGTCGTTGAGACACTGAAGGACCTCAAGACATGGTGCTGGGTTGCCATGATCTTCTGCATCTCGGTTCCCTCAAATGGCATTTCGACTTTCGGGCCCTTGATCATCAAATCATTTGTATCGGATCCATTTGAGACGATGTTGTTCAATGTACCTGTTGGGGTTTCGCACATCATCGCTGTGTCGGCGAGTGCTTATATCGCCATGAAGTGGAAGCTCAAGGGCCCGGTTATTGTGATGCTGTGTATACCTCCCATTGTTGGATGTGCCATTATGTTACACTTTGAGCATAATCTTGAGAACAAAGGGGTTCTGCTGGCTGGCTACTTCTGTTTGTGCACATACACTGGCATCAGTAAGTACTCTCCCGTCTCTCCTCAGACTTCACCTAACAATTTTCAGCACCGTTGATTTACTCGTGGTCATCACAAAACACGGCTGGCGACACGAAGCGGAAATCCACATCAGCACTCATCTTCATCGGCGCCTCAGCCGGTAATATCGTCGGTCCTCTCCTCTACTCCCCCAACGAAGCACCAGCCTACACCCGCGGTCTTCGCTCCAACCTCGCACTCTACATAGTCGTCATCGCTCTCGTAGTGGTAACTTCTCTGCACCTCGCCCGGTTGAACCGCCTTCACAGTCAACGCCGAGTCGCGCTTGGAAAGAGTGCGGTGCTTGTGGATCGAAGTCTTGAAACCGCGGAAGAAGCGGAGAGGATAGAGCACATGGAGAGATCATTGCGTGGAGGGGTATTGCGTGAGGCAGAAGACAATGAGGATGGTAGGGTTGCCGACGCGGGAGATTTAGAAGGGGATAGGGCGGATCCAAAGGATAAAGATAAAGGGTTTGGTGATATCACGGATTTGGAGAATGAGGATTTCTTGTTTGTGTTTTGATACCCTGGCACAGATATTCAATGACGTTACGAGTTCACATAGAGGCACAAAGATTCAGCATCACAATTTACGTCTTTCTTGACAATGCAAAGCCAGTAATATTAAAGTATTTGAGCTATTCTGAGACTAATCCGCCAAGCTGCCAATGCCGTTTAGTCCCGTCTTCTGGTGCGTTGGCTGGCTAGCTCATGCATTTACCCCAGCTGCCCAGGCTTTGGAGCGCGAAAAAGACTAAGGAAGCTGAGCCAAGGTACTAAAAACAAGATGTCAGGCCCTCCCAGCATTTGAACCATGAGTGCCAAGTTATTTCTGTCAGTTGACGTCGAATTCTTACCTCTAGCCAGGTGCACGGCCGCACTGCCACGATTTAGCACCGCCACTCTTGGCCACTCAGACCCCAGACCAAGTCAAGCCGCAGATGACGACGCAAAAACATGGATTGGAAGCTGGACATGAAGAGCTGAAACTGGTTCGGTCAAAAGCTGAGTAAGAGGCTTGGATGCCTCCACGTCTCTTATATCTGACTATTTGTTTGCTACACCCTCAGAACATCATCAATTCACTTCGTTTATTCACTTGTTCTTTGAAGCTCAAGTGATTCCCCACATTCAGCCCCTCCAAGTGCCCCTCCACCATCACGGATATTCCACAGAGACAACGAGCTGAGCATTGTACCTGGTCAAGTGTCCTTCTTATAGCCTCCGTTCTCACTGCATTGATCGCAGTATTTTTACCAAATACTTTTACGTCTATTACTTTAGTCAAAATGGGTGGTGGTCCTGAAGGTTTCCGCACTGTCGCTTACTTTGTCAACTGGTATGAAACTACCCTGCACCAAGACATTGAACTCAGCTAATTAGAACAGGGCGATTTATGCCCGAAAGCACCGTCCTCAAGATCTTCCCGTTGAGAACCTCACACATGTTCTCTACTCTTTCGCCAATGTCCGCAGCGACTCTGGCGAAGTGTAAGTCACCCCCAACTCTCATCTTAATGTAGCCCCGCTAACATGATCAGCCATCTCACCGACTCATGGGCCGATACCGACATTCACTGGGACGGTGACTCCTGGAATGACCAAGGCACCAATTTATACGGCTGTATGAAGCAGCTCAACCTCCTCAAGCGCCGTAACCGCAATCTCAAAGTTCTTCTCAGTGTCGGAGGATGGACCTACAGCAGCAACTTCAAGGCTCCTGCCAGCACACCCCGAGGCCGCGACACTTTCGCCAAGAGCTGCGTTGACCTTCTCAAGAACCTCGGATTTGACGGCATCGACATTGATTGGGAGTACCCCCAGAACGCAGATGAGGCTAGAGACTATGTTGAGCTGCTTGCTGCTGTTCGACGTGAGATGGATGCTTATGCCCAGACTTTGAGCCAGCCTTATCATTTTGAACTGACCGTTGCTTGTCCCGCTGGCGCGACAAATTTCCAGAAGCTTGACATCCGTGGCATGGATCGATATCTCGATTTCTGGAACCTCATGGCCTACGACTATGCTGGATCTTGGGACTCTGTTGCTGGCCACCAGGCGAACTTATACCCATCTCCCGACAACCCTCAATCAACACCCTTCTCTACATCCGCCGCCGTTGACTTCTACGTTCGCAGCGGCGTATCCCCCGGAAAGATCGTTCTCGGCATGCCCCTCTACGGCCGAGCTTTCCAGAACACTGATGGCCCAGGCCGACCCTACCAAGGCACCGGTGAAGGAACCTGGGAGGCTGGTGTCCACGACTACAAGAAACTTCCCCTCGAGGGCGCTACAGAGTATGGGGATAGAGGATGCTGCGCAAGCTACTGCTACAACCCCCAGACACGAACCATGGTCACATACGACACACCGCGAGTTGCGTGGGACAAGGCGGAGTATGTCAAGAAGTGGAAGCTCGGCGGTGCAATGTGGTGGGAGAGCAGTGCGGACAAGACTGGTGATCAGAGCTTGATTACGACGGTTGTGAATGGATTTGGTGGACAGGGTGCGCTCATGAGGCAGGATAATTGCATGGAGTATCCTGCGACCAAGTATGATAACTTGCGAAATGGGTTCCCAGACAATTGAGGCGAGTGGACGTTGTGGGTCAAGGAGTAAGATGAGTGTTGGTGTTGACTGAACGCTCACTTACAATGAAACAACATAACATAAGTAGACGAACAGTATGAATAAATCACGGCCTCAACAAGAATCAATTAAAACACAGTGATAAGTTTACAAGTACTTTTGCGTGCCTCATCCATAAAGTCTCATCAAACTGATGCAGCCAGAGCTTCCACGTGACCTTTTACTAGCCACACCAGCCTCAATTGGTCCGTGCGCAAGCTGCCAGAAAATTTCCACCTGGAAAAAAAGTGTGAAAATCTTAAGCCTCGAGCCATCACCCAACCCATTCGACGCGGAATCATTCCCAATTGCGGCACCGGCAGGGAACGACAAGATGTCGCACATCGACTACGCTCTATACGAATCCCCCGTGGGCTATGCCCTCTTCAAGGTGGTGCACCAGCAGGATGCGGTGGGCCTGAAATTGAAGGAGACTCAGGCAGCCGTCAACGACCTCGCCAAGTTCGGCAAGATGGTCAAGCTGGCCAACTTCAGCCCTTTCAGGTATTTGAAACTTCGGGTGTGCGATGCTGATGGATGCGCGATAACTGACACTTTCAAAAAGGGGTCACGTCGAGGCTCTTGAGAACATTAACCTCGTCACTGAGGGTATCGTCTCGGACTACCTCAAGTCTGTCCTCGAACTCAACCTCCCCCAGACCAGCGGTAAGAAGACCAAGGTCGTCCTTGGTGTCTCCGAGAAGAACCTTGCTGGCGCGATCAAGGGCCTCTTCCCCGGCCTCGAGTGCGAGACCGCCGATACCTCTGACATTGTCGGCGACGTTATTCGCGGTATCCGACTCCACGCCGACAAGCTTCTCGGTGGACTCAAGTACGGCGATGTTGAGAAGGCCGGTCTGGGTATGGGTCACGCCTACTCCCGTGCCAAGGTCAAGTTCAGCGTCACCCGCAACGACAACCACATCATCCAGGCTAGCGCGACCATCGACTTCCAGGACAAGGGCGTCAACCAGTTCTTCATGCGCGTTCGCGAGTGGTACGGATGGCACTTCCCTGAGCTGATCAAGATTGTCTCCGACAACTACACCTACTGCAAGCTTGTTCTGGCCATTGGCGACAAGAAGAGCTTGAACGATGACAAGCTCCACGACATTGCCGCCCTCGTTGGTGAGGACGGTGAGAAGGCCCAGGCCATCATTGACGCCGCCAAGGTCTCCATGGGTCTCGACATCTCTGCTGCTGATCTCGAGATTGTCCATGGCTTCGCTGAGGCTGTTGTCAAGCAGGCCGACAACCGCAAGTCCACCTCCGCCTACCTCGAGAAGAAGATGTCCGACATCGCCCCCAACCTGCAGACCCTCATTGGCACTCCCGTTGCCGCCCGCCTCATCTCTCACGCTGGTTCTCTGACCAACCTCTCCAAGTACCCTGCCTCTACTCTCCAGATCCTCGGTGCCGAGAAGGCTCTTTTCCGTGCTCTCAAGACCAAGAGCAACACCCCCAAGTACGGTCTCATCTACCACAGCAGCTTCATTGGCAAGGCCGGTCCCAAGAACAAGGGTCGCATCTCTCGATACCTCGCCAACAAGTGCAGTATGGCCAGTCGTATCGACAACTTCTCCGAGGAGCCCTCAACCCGCTTCGGTGAGGCTCTTAAGCAGCAAGTCGAGGACCGATTAGAGTTCTACGCCACTGGCAAGAAGCCCGCCAAGAACACCGATGTCATGGTATGTGTATTCGAAGCGCAATGACTGACCAATGCTAACTATTTTACAGAAGGGTGTTATGGACCTCCTAGACGATGGTGATAATGCTGGCTCCGACGAGGAGATGGCTGATGCTCCTGAGCCCGAGACCAAGAAGTCCAAGAAAGATAAGAAGGAGAAGAAGGAAAAGAAGGAGAAGAAGGACAAGAAGGAGAAGCGCAAGAGGGACGAGGAGGATGCCGAGCCCGTGAAGGAAGACGGCGAGAAGAAAAAGAAGAAGAAGAGAAAGTCCAAGGCTGCGGATGACGAGTAGAGCTCTTCCTATTGTTTGAGAGCGTCTGGTTTATGCTGTCGGCCTCGGCAGAGCGTTCCAGGAACACGGATAATGGGAGATGCATCTTCAGTCATGATAGACGTTGCGCAAGGGTAAGTCGGATTCTGGTTCAACGTCTCCCGCCCCAGCAAGAATCTCCTCGCGCGGAGTCTTCACACGACGCACTCCAACAGAATCGCCGCCGCCTCTCTTCGGATGGCGAAAAGCGATGGATGGTGGCGGGAGACTTTTGCTTCCAGGGCCCTTGCGCAGCTGTTTGAGGAGTTTTTGTAGGATCTTGATCTCTGGCTTATGGCTTTTGGGCGTTTGAGGGCATTTGGCTTTGATTGTAAAAGACTGTTTTTCACTACGAGGGAAAACTCATACCCTTTGTTTACAAAAACATGCAAATTCACTGAAGGCTGCGTTTGTCGTGATTGGGAGTGTGAATGTAGGCCATGGACAGTTGTGAGTGTGTATCGTGGTGTTGATGAAAACATCATGGTTGCTGTGCATGGAGAGACAGGCTTAAGAGAACAGCTAATTGAGTAACATTCATGGTGACTATCGTATGCTCGTCGAGTCGAGACCTTCTGCTGTGCTCTCGACTCATCCTTGTCGGATCGCTTGGTGTTGACGGCGCGCCCCACCAGGGCAAACGAGGCTCTGGCGAGATGAAAATTTCACCAGTTGACACCAAGAAATTCATGCGAGGCTGCGAAATTCAACTGATAAGGACTAATATGAATGAGCGATTACAAGGATCGTGGCAATTTTGCAACGAGTTTGGAGTGTTGTAGAGCAGTCTGGATGGGTGCGCACAAATGACCACAGACTACGAATTTGAGTACAGGTTTTAAGTGGCAAATCACCATGACGAGCAGACAACATGTTCAGATTCAAGCAAAGTCACAGGGGAGAACGGGTTGTGTGATTTAACAAGTTTGTCGTCTCAATCAAGCATGCATTATCTCAGAAACCGGATGTGCTTTATGCTACAAAAGCCCGTCAACGCCCATTTTTGGCACCCAATCCGATCCGTCATCAATCCCAATTCAAATCCCTTGGTCATGCATTTATTGCTTGTCGAAGACGTAGGTGAGGTGGCAGCGACCGCAGTACTGGCGGTCCTGCATGGCAGCCATGAAGACACCAGCGCCGCACTAAAGAGTCAAGTCAGTCTTGAGTGCATACAAATCATGGAAAGCAGGGAAACTTACAGTGTCGGCGGGGCACTCGCGTCGAAGTCGCTCGATCTTGCCATCGGAGTCGACCTTGTAGTACTTGAGGACAGCCAGCTTGGTCTTCTTGCGCTTGTGCTTGATCTTCTTGGGGGTGGTGTAGACCTTCTTCTTGCGCTTCTTGGCCATACCACCACGGAGGCGGAGGACCAGGTGGAGGGTGGACTCCTTCTGGATGTTGTAGTCGCTCAGGGTGCGGCCATCCTCGAGCTGCTTACCAGCGAAGATGAGGCGCTGCTGGTCGGGGGGGATGCCCTCCTTGTCCTGGATCTTGGACTTGACGTTGTCGATGGTGTCGGAAGACTCCACCTCAAGGGTGATCGTCTTCCCCGTGAGGGTCTTGACGAAAATCTGCATCTTGCCTAACTGAGACGGTTAGAATCGAGGTCCTCAAGTGTGAAGCATCCGGCTGCTGGCGGAAGAGTGTTGTCTCGTTTTTTTATTTTTGTGCGGCGACTCTAGTCTTTTCCGAAGATGAACGGCGTCGCTCAAAGTCGATAAAAAGCGTCGAGTGTGCGCGCAGAGAATTGCGATTCGATATAACAAAAGAGCAATCCTCAAGTGAAAGGCAATGAAGCCCTCACAGAGACGGGTGTTTGCAGCATCTTTCAGACGTACCTCGACAATAAGAACTTATTGCCTTCCTAAGCAATCCTCAGATGGTGCGAATTGGGGTTGAAGAAGATCGACTTTTGGTGGAGGGCAGCGCCCGCTCAGAAATTACAACCAGTCCAGTCTGGTCACATGATTCAGGGTTTTCACTTTTTGGTGCGGTGGATCCCGCTGACCTCAGCGTCTGCAGGCTTTGCGAGATCCTGGAGTGCTTTGCCCTAGCCAGCTGCCCACCAAACCAACCCCGAAAAAAGTGGACTGGGGCTCAACATCAATTCGACTAAACGCACATTTCAAGAGAGCGCCTCTTACTTCTTCTTTTCCTTTTCTCTTCACTTGCGTGGACCTGAATATTTACATCCCCAGCAACCGTCAAAATGGTCAAGAAGAGAAAGAACAAGTACGACTTCCCATTCCTCTCGCCCGCAATCCCATCGCACATCATCATCGCCGACGGAGACGAAACAACACCAACTGTTGCGATGATGCTCGATAACGATTGAACGGCTCAAACCTCACACTTGGAACAAATTGCTAACAAGCTTTTTCTTACAGCGGCCGAAACAAGAAGGGCCGCGGCCACGTCAAGCCCATCCGATGCAGCAACTGCTCGCGATGCACCCCCAAGGACAAGGCGATCAAGAGATTCACCATCCGCAACATGGTTGAGTCTGCTGCTATTCGTACGTCTTTTTTTTTTCCACTCCTCGCTTCGCTCGATGAACTCTCGCTTACAATTAATTTACAGGTGACATTTCGGATGCCTCCGTCTTCGCGGAGTACACCGTGCCCAAGATGTACCTGAAGCTGCAGTACTGCGTCTCTTGCGCCATTCACGGCAAGATTGTCCGGTACGTTGTCCTCCCCGGGAGTGTGACAACTGCGCCCTGGTTGCGTATGTGCTTCAGATGAGCCTTGGAGTACTTCTATTCATGTTCATCATGAAAGACCATACACACTCCCAGCCTGCTGCGCAGTTGATGCCCACACTCCCAGTACGTTTCTCCCCAGACCCTTGAAGCTGACCAGAATGTTACAGTGTCCGATCCGTCGTTGGCCGACGCAACCGTGCCCCTCCCCCTCGCGTCCGCTACAACAAGGACGGCAAGAAGATCGTCCCTACTGCCCCTAAGGCTTAAGTGGTGGGTTGATATGGCTTGTCTTGGGATGGAGTCCGGTTATGATAGCATCATTCAAAAAAATAACGGATGGGATGAATACCTTTGGGATTATGAGTCTAAGAGATTGAGATTCCAAAATTCAATCGGACGACGTTTGATGTCCACGCGTCATTGACAAACATCTGCTGGTTCCTTTCTTTGCTCTGTGTGATTGATGTGACTGTTTTGGATTCAATGTTGAATTTATGCGACCGAGTGTCACGTCGCTTCCAGTGACCTGTTGTAAATGTGCGTCGACATGATCCCATTGCGTAAGCTGTCGTCAGGTTCACTCCGTTGGTGGAAACACTCAATTGACTGCAACATTTGATGTCTTTCATTACTTTGGAGGCGTCTATGATCAATTCTGAAGCTTTCTATTCCTTTGTGATTGAACAGTATATGGCAATCTGCTGTGCTTGGAATGCTGGTAGTTTATTGTGATAAACTCCATGACCCAACTTGAGGTTATAAGGAAGTTTGAGATGGCATTTCTGCGACAACCAATCCACTGTGTACCCTTTATTGAACGTTAAAAGTCAATCGAACATTAAATAAATTCTGCAAACAAGTCAACGATGCCTAGATAAAATTATCCAACGAATTACTCCCCATTGCGTTGCTGATTACCCCCTCAATAATATACACCCAATCTACCCTAAAACCCTCCATCAAACTGCTGCACCAAATCCGTCCCATTCTCTGAACAAGCAAACGCATCAACACAGACACCCCCACCACAACAACTCCCCGTCAAGCACAAATACCCATCCCCACAATCCCCATCAGCTTCACAACTCCCCTTGTAATTCGTACACTCCGTCCACTCAAACGCAATCCCTACACCCGACGCGCTCTTACCGCAGACGCACCCTGTGCCCGGGATGATGGCGTCGTGGGGATACGAACATGTGGCGCCTTCGCCTTCTGCGACTGCGCTGTTGGGACAGCAGGCGATGCGCGATGAGTCTTGGACTGTGATGTTGTAGGGGTTTGTTGTCTCGGGGGCCCAGTTGAGGGTTGTCATGGCGGGGATGCTTGCTGCGCCGGCGATGAGGGTTAGGTTGAGGGGGATTTCGCCCTCGTGGAGGGATTGACAGATGTCGTTTTCAAAACTTCGGTGGGTGTTGTATACGTCGATGTAATCTTCCAACGCGCCCTGTGAAGTGTTTGTGTTCTTGGTGAAGATTGCTCCGAGAGCTTGCCAGAGTTGAGTGTACGCAACCACAGCGGCATCTGCTTCTTGCTTTGCTCGATCGCTTGACAGACCCTGATTTGCAAGGTCTTTGCGGAGTTGTTCAGGATCAACGATGTCTTGTCCTGATTCTTCAAGCGTGGTGACGACAGTGGACAAGTCAGGACACGCACCACCGAATGGATCCGTGCTGATGAAGTCGACGACCTTGTTCTTGATGGCCAACTGACATCTCAACGACCCAGACTCAGATCCCGGAAACGTACACTCAAAGTCCCAGCGGCCAGTTTCATCATCAACAGCAACATCTGCACAGACTGTGTCGCCTACAAGAAGCTGAGGATACTGTCTGACCGACCTGTCGACGGCATTCCCGCATTGGTCATGCAGGTACAGAACCTGGCTGAAGTCCAAGTCCTCGGCGCGCTTACGTTTGAGCGCAGCACATTGTACACCCGCCAAGTCGGCAATCTGCTCGTACATATCGTTAATCGAGATGGATATGTCGTACGTGCAGTTACTCCCCGAGAAGTGAATCCCCTCAGCATCAAGCGTGACCAAGTACCCATTAGGATCAACAACGGAAAGGCGTCCACGATGGGAAATGTCAACATAGTAGATCCCGCCTTGTTCGTCGCGAACAGTGAGATACAGCGGATTAATGCCATCCTTCTCAAACTCAACAGACTCGATATATGGAATGGGGATTGAGACGTTGTCTTCTCGAAGTCTGGCGTTGTACAACAACGCACGACGGGTCGAATCATCGTCTGGATTGGGGAGTGTGTAGCATGTTTCTTGCGAGATGGCGGCGGTGCGTGTAACGTGGGTGAAGTTGGCGGCAGGGAACTCGGGGACGCCCGTTGCTGTTGCGTTACTACCTTGTGACGCGGGACCGTTGGAGGCGCCGGACGTTGAAGTTGCAGCCACAGGACTCGAGAAGGATGTAACGGTTCCAGTACTCCCAGCCGCAGAGCCCGTTGTGTCACCGCTTGGGACAACACTTTCGCTAATGGTAGTGCTGGGGACTTCGGTTGAGATTGTTGGAAAGGGTAGAGTTGGGATTTCAGAGGTTGGTACGCTGATGGTTGGGAGGGAGACGATGCCTGAGATGGACGATGTGATGTTCCAGCCAATATCACCACTCTGAGAACTGGTAAGAGCTTCCGACTCTGTCGGAAGAGTCACAATTGAACCAGTCACAGAGGAGCTGAGAGTCGCAATTGAACCAGAGCCCTCAGATCCCCCAGTTGTTCTGTTCCAACCAGATACCACAGTGTCACTTCGGGCCGACCTTGACGTTGCTTGAGATACTGTGGGCAAAGATACACTTGAGAACGGAACCAGCGATGACCTCTCCGTCTGCGATGCACTGATCGTCGGGACGGAGACATTCCCCCCAGACGCAGAAGTGGTGCCATTCCAGCTCGGAACTGCGCTGCTTCCAGGCACCGAGTTTGTTCCACTCCCTGGCTCAGTCGTGGTCGGCACACTCGGCAGCGGTAGCGTTGGAAACGGCAACGTCCCACCCCGAGTTATACTGATTGACGGTATAGTGAAGTTAACACCTGGTACAGTAGTGCTGTTCCGATTTGGGAACTGATTCCCGCTAGTCTCCGGGCCTGTTGTGAAAGTATCGCTTGGGAAAGGCTGAGTTGGAAACGGGACAAAGGTTTGTGACGGGGATATACTGATGGTTGGTATAGTCACGTTGCCACCGGATGGTAAAGCAGTGTTATTCCAGCTTGGCGAGACACTGCTGCCCGATGCTGCTTCAGCTGATGAGAATTGACTTGGTAGTGACACCGTCGGGAACGGTACGAAGGACTCGCTGGATGTACTGCGGGTTGGCACTGAGTTATTACCACCAGTAGGTGGAGACGTAGTGTTCCAGCTTGGGGAGACACTACTCCCTGATGCAGCTTCCCCTGAGGATGAGGAAATTGAAGGTGATATTGTTGAGAATGGGATAGACGATCCGCTGGAGGTGCTGGCAGTCGGTACTGAGGCATTACCGCCTGGAGGCAGAGAAGTGGTGTTCCAACTTGAAGACAAACTGCTCTCTGTCGTCGCCTCTGCTGAGGATGATGAACCTGGGAATGATACAGTTGGGAATGGCACAAATGACCCACTCGATGTGCCTACAGTTGGCACTGATACGTTACCACCTGATGGGATGGAAGTACTATTCCAACTTGGGCCCAAGCTGCTACCCGAAGTGATATCCGCTGAAGAGGGTTGCTCTGAAGTCGAAGCACTGACAGTCGGTAACGAGGTGTTACCACCAGGAAGAGATGTACTGTTCCAGCTCGGACCGAAACTGCTCCCTGAAGTGAACACCCCTGACGACGTTGGAAAAGGCACCAAGGTCCCGCTGGAAGCGATAGTTACCGGCACCGATGTGTTTCCCCCAGAAGGAAGAGAAGTGCTATTCCACCTGGGCCCGAAGCGACTCCCCGAGCTTGCTTGGCTTGACAGTGACAATGTTGGAAACGGAACGAATGTGCCACTCGAGATACTGACCGTCGGTGCCGAGTTGCTCCCTCTTGACGTGGTACTATTCCAACTTGGACCTACACTCCCACTTGATGAACCGCCAGAGCTTGCAGAAACCGAGGTCGTTGGGAACGGGACGAACGTCCCACTGGAGATACTGATAGTTGGTACTGAGCCATTATTCAGCGAAGTGGAGGTAGATGTATTCCACCCTGGACCGACGCTTCCACTTGATGAGAGGCCAGGACTCGCGGATTCTGAAGCTGTTGGGAACGGCATGGTGATCGTTCGAAATGAACCATTTCTTCTATCAGAGGTAGTGTTCCAACTTGGAGCCACGCTGCGACTCGACGAACCCCCAGGGTTTGTAAGGTCTGAAGCTGTCGGGAATGGGATAAAACTTCCACTCGATAGACTGACTGTTGGGATCGAAGCATTTCCAGTTGGGGCTGAAGTCGTGTTCCAAGCTGGACCTACACTACCACCAGTCGTCCAAGAACCAGTGCTCATTGACACCGTAAGCCCTGAATCAGTAGAAATAGGCCCTGTGCCAGAAATACCGCCGCTCGGGGCAGTAACACTCGAGTTCCACCCCGTCAAACTCCCTGTTAGACGTGTCCCACTCTCCACAGGACTCGACGTCGAGTTACCAGAAATCGACCACGGTAGCGAATCGCTTGTAGCGCCAGATCTTGTCATTCCAGATGAATGAGTCGATGTTTGTGATGTTACACCCGAGAGACTTTGGGTGCCGTTACCAGACTGAGAATGAGATGAAGTATGGCTTGAGAAGGATGCTGAGAAGGGACCTTGGGTATCTGCTGGTGACTCTGTGGTGGTATTCCATGAAGCTACTGAATCTGATCCTGTCAAGCTTTCGCTAGTCGATCTTGTAGCTGGACTGCTGCTATTGGCGTACGATGTCCTCGGAGTATCTCCTGTCGTCTCTCTCGCTGTCGTCACTCCACTAGGCGCTGCAGTCTGATTCCACGACCCTTCAGTCGTCGAATACGCTCCCCCAGTAGTAGTCTCACGATACGTCCCCGACCCAGGCTGTCCCACCGACGCCTCCGTCGAATCCGAGTACCCCCTCGTCCTAGCCTCCGTAGTGCTCAAATACGCACTCGTCACAATACACTCGCACTGCAACTTTTTAGCAATCATCCAAACTCATCACAAATCACTCACATAAGAAGCTATCCTCGTCTGATTATACCTCACATACTCCACAGGCGTACTATATCCCGCACCGCAATGATTCCCCTCCAGAACACTGGAACAAAACTCGCCATCATCTTGAATGAGCGATGAGTAAAGATCATCATGCGGACAAGCGATCGATTCGTTCCAGTTTGCAGGAAAAGCAGTGGCCAAGTGAGCGACGAGGGGGAGTAGCATCAACATGATGCGTAAAACGAGTGTATAGCGATGAACGAGAATAGCCAAAGCTTGGCTTGATTGTAGGCGTTACTTATAGGACGTACAGCAGCCATATCCATATCTTCAGTCCTCGAGGCCGCCCACGTATAATCTGCCGAGACACAGCATCGTGACGTGCAAGACACACATACAGAGCCGAGAAAGGCCGGCACTTGGGTGCGTGGTACGGCATCGACGGCTACGAGATCGAGGGGCGCGGGTGGATGCAGGGGTTCGCTTGGGGATCCTTAATGTCCCAGGTCTTCAGGTCTAGACGCGCTCGGTGACACGGGAGTTGGTTCCTGGATCGTGGGACGCGAGTGTGATACGAGGGGAGGACGGGGTTCAGGTTGAGTCTTTCTCACCGTGTGTTGAGAGATGGTGGAGTGAAGATGAGTGAGTGACGTGGCATGTGAATATTAGCTGGACACAACGGGAGTAAAGTTCTATATCGGTGAGTCGAGCAGAGGTCAAAGATGAGGGATATCAGAAAACACGAAACATTGGATATATCATAAATCTAACCACCATATCATTAAAATAACCCGCCAAAGCCTTATCAATAGTCATCATCATCGTCATATACAAGCCTCTCACCCCTTACCGAAAGGGCAATATCGTCGTATTACCCCCAACCTGCGTGCGCTGCTGCGACGAGTGTCCCGGCGGTCTCGCGATGTAGTCCTTGTTCTCAATAGTGACACTCTTGGTCATATGATTGACCTTGTACACGCCCACCAACCGCGCCGCAAGCTCAAACATGTTGTTGCGCAGCGAGATGACGATGAACTGGGCGTTCTTGGTGCGCTCCTTGATGTAGTTTGCGACGATCGAGACCTGCGTTAAGTGTTAACATAGTGGTTCAACTAGAATTGAGAGCGATATGCATGTGGAATGCCCATGCGAGTGTGGTCGAATTGTAGCCGAGTGTCTTGGGTTAGGGTAGTACTCACGTTTCTGAAATCCAGCGCAGCATCGATCTCGTCCATGACATACAGAGGGGTAGGCTTGTAGTGGTGTAGTGCGAAGACGAGGGCTAGACTGCTGAGTGTCTTTTCACCACCGGAAAGGTTGCTGATGTTCTTCCAGCTCTTCTTGGGGGGCATGACGCTGAAGAGAATACCTTCGCTGAAGGGATCTAAGCTGTCGACGAGTTCGAGCTCTGCGTTTCCGCCCATGGTGATCATCTGATACATTTCCTTGAGGCGGAGGGAAATGGCGCTGAAACCTTCCATGAAACCTTCCAAGCGTAGACGGCGTAGGTCGTCGCATCGCTTCTTGGCAGAATCTCGCTGTTCGATGGCAGTTTGGAGATCTGAGGCACGAGCAGCGTGCTCTTCCACTCGTCTTCGGTACTCGGCCAGCACACCAAGATCGACATTGACGTTGTGAGTCTTCTCCTCAAGAGCTGCAATCTCACCCTTGAGTGTCCTCTCGTTCATGTCGGCGAGCTCGTCGGGTGTGTATCTCGGAAGCTCGTTTGGTTGCCCATTGACAGACTCTTCCTTGTCCTCTTCCTCCTCTTGGTCCTCCTCTTGCTCTTCTTCTTGAGGAGCGTCAGTCATGTCCACATCATCCCGAGGGGCATCATCCATGTCAACGTCTTCATCGTCATCCGTCTGGGGCTTGGGTTGCGACTTGGGTTTCTTGAAGCGGCTGCCCGATGAACCTCCAGTGAGATCATCAATGTTCTGCAGAACAATCTTCGACAGCTTATCGTCCCAGTGGCGAAGTCGTGCTTGGTTCTCAAGAAGAGCCTTTTGGTTCTCCTCAAGCTTGTTGCGCATCTCAATCTCAACCGCTCTTGTCTCATTGAGCTCGGCGGTCTTCTCGTCCAGCTCGCTCTTGAGCGCCTTGAGCTCCTTCTTCTTAGCGGCCAATCCCTCTTCAGCCTCCTCAGCTTGAGCTTGAAGCTCTTCAGCTCTCTCGCCCTGGTTGTTAATGTCGTTCTCAAGCTTCTCAAGATCCCGAGTAGCAGCCTCAAGCTCCTTGGACGATTTCGCATGATCCTTGGCCAGCTTGATCTTCTGCTTCTCCGCCTTGACCTTGCGGACCTCAGCATTGGAGATCTCTTCGTTGTTGGAGGAGATCTCCTCCTTGATAGAATCGACTTTGGCCCTTTGCGCACGAAGCTTCTCACCACCAACTTCCATGATCTTGTCTTGCAGAGCCTTGATCTCATCCTCCACGCTGGATGTCTCTTCGTGTAGTCGCTCGATCTCCTTGTTGAGCTTTGCGATCTCCTTCTGCAGAGCAGCGATGCGACTGTTGTCGGAGGCCGAGGGCTGGTGCTCCTTGCTCACTTCCTTCATGCGTCGTTGCATATCGGCGATGTTTCGCTCGGCGCTCTGAATCTCAAGACCAATCTTCTGCATCTTAGTGTCCAGCTGAGGAATAAGTTCGCCCAACTCCCTGAGTCGTGTCTCGCACTCGCGTTGATAATCTTGGAATTCTTTGAACTTTTGTTCCCAGCCATCGCGATCACTCTCAAACTTGGTGACCTGCTCCTTGCTGACGTCTGAGACGAGCTTGGAAGACATGAGACCTCTCTTGACAGTTGAGCCACCACCAGACATGGTACCGGACTTGTCAATGAGCTCACCATCGAGGGTGACCACTCGCCATCGCTTGGCACCATATGCGATTCTGTTCGCCTGGGCGAGGTCGGCAGCGACAAGAGTATCTTGCATGGCGTGGTAGAAAGCAGCTCGGAACTTGTCTTCCTTGGCAGTGACGAGGTCGAACAGTCGGGGAGCGTTCTCGGGTGTCTGGATAGGCGACATGTCTCGAACTCTCAGCTTGTCCAAGCAGATAAAGTTGCCACGTCCAACATTGTTCTTTCGCAGATACTCAATACACTGCTGACCGGCCTCGACAGTCTCAGTGACAAAGTTGTCGAGGGCACCACAAGCCGTGGAGATGGCGACATCGTACTTCTGGTCAATCGTACCGAGGTTACCGAGACGTCCATGGAAGCCATCAATTCGACCAGACTCCTTCATGCGCATCAAGGCAGCGAGCACGTTACCACGAGCCTGTGTGTTAGACAAGCTTGAGCGGGCCTCGTCAGCCTTTTGGCGCGCATTCGAGATCTTTGAGCGAATCTTGGGCTCTTGCTCAGAAAGGACCTTGAGCTCCGACTTCATTTTCTCTGCCTCCTCTAGACGCTCAGTCTTCTCGGCCTGACAGGACTTGAGCTCGGCGCGCTTGGCCTTCTTGCCCTGCTCAATCGAAGCGATCTTGGTCTCAAGGTCTTGGAGAGCGACAGCACCGGCATTGGCCTTCTCTTGAAGGATGCTGAGCTCACTCTCAGCGACAGCGACAGCAGACTGCTTCTGGTTGATCTTCTCATTCCAAGGTTCAAGAGACTTCTGCTTCGCGGCAATCTGATCAGAGAAGGCTTGTGTCTTGCCCTTTAGACTCTCTCTAATTCGAGCAAGCTCAGCCTCCGCAGTCTGGATCTGTTCCTCGAGTTCCGCGATCTCCTGGGTTCGGTTCTCGATCTCCTCTCCACACTGCTCGATGGTCTCGTCGGCTTCAGCAGAGTTCGTTTCGGCGTTGGCGATAGCCTTCTCAAGCTTCTTACGCTTGCCGTCCAAGAACTTTCGCTTCTCGTCGAACTTGACACGCTCCTGCTCAAACTTGGCCATCTCCTTGACCAAAGCTTGCGTTGACTTTTCTTGCGCTTCAAACTCTTTAGCACCCTTGGCGTAGTCCTTCTCGAGGCTCTTGATGATCTGTTCGCCTCCATGGTGCTTCTCCAGCTCGGCGTCCAATTGAGCTTGCATCTGGCTGATAGCCTCCTCTGTAACAGCAATATTCTCATTGCACTTGTGAATAAACAATTGGTAAAGAGCAGATTGCTTCATCGCCAGCTCATTCTCGTCGCGAATGTAGGCAATCGCCTTGTCCTTCTTGTCTTCAAGGCTGTTCTTTTCCTTTTCGACGTGCTGAACGCGACCACTCTTTTCCATGCAAACATCATTGAGAGTCTCTACCTCGGTGGCTGATTCTTCGATGGGCGCCTTGTACTTGGACGTGCCGATAATGTCCTCGAGGTATTCGAGGAGACCGTCTTCGTGTTCGTTGCCAGCCTTGGCCTTCATCTGAGCAATCGACTCGACCTCACCTTGGAGAATCAGGAATCGCTTGTGATCAAGATCGACACCGCGATCGCGAAGAAGAGTGGTGACTGTCGTAAAGTTGGATTCTTTGCCATTGATGTAATATTTGCTGGAGTTGTTCTTGAAGGCTTTTCGGGAGATGATGAGCTCGGAGTTAGGGATAACCTCATGGCCGCCACCGGGCTAGAAAGTTAGTCCAGGGCCGCAAAAGAGTAAGAATTTCCTTACCTGGTCCATGACCTCCTGGAAGTAAACAGCAACTTCGCAATGATCCAAATTCGGGAACTTAGCTGAGTTGTGAATGAGAGCAGAGATCTTGCCCTGTCGCATCTTGCTAGCTCGGAAACCGAACACGAACAGCAGTGAATCAATAACGTTCGACTTTCCGGAACCGTTGGGACCGACAACGGATGAGAATGAAGCATGGAAAGGACCGACTTCTTGTCGGCCAGCGTAACTCTTGAAGTTGTTGAGTATAAGATGTGTCAGAACAATTCGAGACTTGGGCGTTGTGTCTTCAACGACAGGGACAGCTAATGTCCGTGACTTGAGCACGATATCCATTGGCTTCTCCATAATAGTATCCATAGGTTTGATCGGCTTGATAGTTGCCTGAGTGTTGTCGACAACAGAAGTATTCACACTAGCATCAGTGATGTCGGCCAGTGCAGAAGCCTCCTGAGAAGCTGTCGGTGAATCTGGCTTCGGTGTAGGCGGTGCCAGGTCGGGAACTGAAGAGATCGATGATCTCGCTGTACTCTTGCGCTTACGAGGCGACGCAACCTTTGCAGGAGAACTCGCCTCTGCTTTTAGTGTCGTATCAGCATCGAGAAGTTCGCTGGTCTCTGCGGAAGCAGCAGGAGTAGGCGCCTTTCTAGGACGCCCTCTCGGCTTCGGTGCAGCAGCGGGCGCAGGCGCTGGGGTCGTCGATTTGCGAGAACGAGTCTGTCTTCGGGGCGCCGGCTTCTCAGGTTCAAAGTCCTCCTCCTCATCCTGGACTCTAGAGCGGTTGGAAAGATCGTCTTCGTCGTCAGAATCGATAATGGCGGTGCGCCTTGTTGCGCGCCTTGGCCGGACAGGGGAAGACATTGTGAAGGAATAACTCTCGTCACAGACAAGAGAGAAATGCGAAGGAGTGTATGCAAACAATGAATGGTACAAATAAGCGACAGCTTGGGTCGTCGTAACCAAGGTCGACTGGGTTGTTGTGTCGAGGGAAGCTGTACAAATTAGATTGGTTGCGCCCCGCGTTGGTTTGTTTAGAAATGTCCAAATCGGTCGGTGTAAACAATACGTACCTGCACAGGCCGCGGGGCGGCTCTCATCACGTGATCTCGCGACGGATTCTTGATTGCCCGTATCGCTATAGCTTTGAAGCTCTTGACGAGCTATCAAAACATTGGCTTGTGTTACGAAAACAGTCCAGTATCCCCGTCGCCACAATGTTTGACTACACCAACCTGCACGAGGTTTTCGCGGAGGGTCTTGCGAACCCGTACGATCGCGAGACCCAGCGAGACATTGAACACTCGCGCAAGGAATTTGATGGCGCTCTCTTTATTGATCGAGTCCTGCGGGCTGTGGGCATAACAAAGGGTATGTTTGTCTCACGAACTGATCGCGACGTGCTAACTCGTTATTGCAGCCAAGATCTACCCTCCCAAGACCGATAATGCGTTGAAGCAATTGCATCAGCAAATCTGTGAATCCAGCATGTCAATGCAGCACAAGTTCTCGATCTTCTATTACATCCTTCTCGATTTCGACCTAACAGCAGGCCGCGAGAGCGCCTCTGATGCCTTCGTGGATGCATCTGGCATGCCCAAGAAGTACCAGATCTTCATGAAGGGTCTGTGGTATCTAGATCGCCAGGAATACTCGGTATGCTTTGCGCTTTCGATTGCCAATGCAAAGACTGACAGGACTTTACAGCGAGCGCTCGAGTACATTTCACATCCCTCTTTGATCCCCGACTTTGCCGACAATATTATGACCGTGCTCGTCCAATCAGCCCAGGATGGTGATTACAGCATTGCGCTGTCATACTTTTACACCGTGCAGCCCAAGCTGAAGACCTCAGCTGCTCTCGAGCTTCTCTTCGGCGCGATGGCGAAAACCAACATCTCGGAAGCGCTGTTCTACTCCCGAACCCGATCTCCGCACACTCGCGAGATGCTCTTCCGTCAACTGATCGCCTCTGTCCTGGATAGTCCACACGACGAGCTTTCCGAGCGCGCCAGCCAACTTACCTTTTTACCCTTTGACAAATCCGAGGAGGCCTGGTTCGAGGAGTATCTCCTTCACGGCAACGGAAAGACGCATAAGAAGGCAAAGGATACGCTTGTCATGCGCAAGATTGCGTGCGATCAGTTCTCTGATGTAGCCAAGATCCGACATGGTGGTCAATGGTCTGGAATTCTGGAGGGGATCAAGGGTGGCATTAATGGGCATGCTGAATAAAGAGCTATTGACATTGGTGTCGTGTTCTTGATGGTCATGCATAGCGTAGGCGTTTACTGGTCATTTTTGTCATTTTAGAACGTTCGAGACTTGGTATAAATGAGTTCAGTCTAGCCTGATGATATACTCCCAGTGAGAACATGATCATAATGATCCTGAAACCTGCCGGTACCACCATGTTCTTGTACTGTTACCCAACATATGGATGTTTTCAGAAGGCAAATTTGTAAGCTTAGCTATTTTCTGGAGTGCTGTCTGTCATAGCTCGAGAACTGGAGCTTCAGGCTTCACATACCAAGCTGGGAAACCCTGCATGAGTTTGGGACTTCAATTGCAAGCGTCAGAATAAAGTAAAGAGGTTTTTATGATCGTCTTTAACAGTGGTGAAATCAATTTAACAAAAAGCGCACGTCTGTCTTCTGCTTCTTTTGCCCTCTGCCTTCAGCATGCCACGTCTCGGAGAATAATGTCTTGGGCCATTCACTAACAAATTCCCCGAGTCCAGAGCGTCTGCCGAAGATGGGGCTGACCAGTGAGGCGCCACCACCGGGGATGAACCGGGTTTACGACCATATCCAATGAGAATGAAGAACAAACTGATCCTCCCCAGGGTCTCGACTGTGGAACTAGATAAGCTCAGTGGAACTCATTGACCTTGAGCTGATCCAAGGAGCATCTCGTCCGTCTTTAGAGCAAACAGTTCGATCCTCGGAGTTGCAACGTTGGTAAGCAGATAGAGACTTCGGGATCCCACCTTCAAAGTTCAACGGCACGCGTCATCCCGAAAAAGTTGCCCGAGACATTTAAGTTTTACAAGTTCTGCAACGGTCCAATTTTTATCACTGTAGCTTAAATTTTCTCTAGTTCAAACTTTTCTTGATGATTACAAACTCATTGTCTACCGAGTAACCAACTGGTCGGCAGCCTCGGGATATGCAAGTTGATATTAAAAACCCACTGGCGGATTCGTGGCCCTGGATGTTAAAGGTCCGAATAGCTTCCTTGGCTTTATCTCCAAGCTTACAGATCCATAATTCGAGATAAGCTACAGCAAGGGCCAAGACCCCTATCGCGAGCCATGCATGACCCTGTCTGTTCTTCTTACAGGATGATTAATAAATGCATTATGCTGCAGGCACACACGTGAATATCCCACAATATATCCCACATCATCTGGTTTCGCGGTTCACCTCACCATTGGCTCATTGAAGCGTCAAGGTGAACTACGCCCGAACAGGTAGGTTGCTTGAAGCTTCTTGGAACCCATGGAAGGCCGAGCTGAAGACAAGGCAACGGGCGATCAATGCGTGACATTCTGGTTCCATGACAGCGCCAGAAGCGGCAGCTCACAGTCAGCACGAGGCGCGCCATTTAACCAGGGTTCCAATGCCTCACAGTGAGCAATTCAATTGCCGCGGTGGTGAAAGAGTTTTTCGCCACTGGGATCGTCATATCAATTCTCCAAAAACAAGAGTCAAAATGGGGATCGTCTTATTGAGCACCTGACTTTGTCTAATCACAGCGCTTGTCGTTCTGTTTTCAGTGGAGTTCAAAAATGGGTCGAGTTTACCAAAACTCCCCCAGACCCAACGTCGGTATCATCACGAGCATCAGTTCTCCCCGTGGGGGGCGCCAGGGGCGTTGATAGTGCGTTTTTTTCTTACCTTTGCCCCCCCTTACAAAATGGTTTCAAGCCCAACCGGCCGTTGGGTCCATGGTCCGGTTTTTTGCATGAGTCGGTGTCTGGGGAAAATGCTTGACCAAGCTGGTGTCTGCCTTTTCTTGCCCCATCGACTCTTTAATACTTCCCCATCTCTCTCTTCTTGATCTGGTTCCCGCTTTCTCAATTGTTGTTGTTACTTTTTGCGGGGGACTCCATTTTGTTACCTTAGGGATACTACCGACGATGCATCATGAGGGATGATACCCCCAATATCATTGCTTCGGCCGCCATAACACTTCCTCTTGCGACCTTGGCTCTTATTGCTCGACTTATTGCGAGGAAGATCACGAAAGCTGGATATGGCATTGATGATGCTTTGGCTGTTGTTGGCTGGGTATGTTGAATTCTTAAATGAATGTGAAGTGTTCTGACATGGCTCAGTTGGGCTCATTGGCCTTGTTGACGAATGGAATGATATGGATCAAGGATGGATTGGGGAAGCCAATGGAGGTTGGACTTACAGACGACTTTACGTTTCACGATAAAAACCGACTGGCGTGGATACATATGTGGACGACGAGCTTCACTTACACCTTTGCAATCGCATTCTCGAAATTCGCCATCCTCGCTTTTTACTGGCGACTCTTTCAATTCTCCGATATCCGAATCCCCATTCAGGTCCTGTCATGCGTCACAGTAGCATGGTTTTTACTGCGACTCTTTATGGTGTGTTTGCAATGTCTGCCACTCACAGCCTTATGGGATGGAGACCAAGCAACGAGGGACGCAAAATGTCATATCCGCGAATCGACGTTTTTCTTCTCGACGGTTTTGACGCACGTGTTGATCGATTGCGCTATTCTTATTCTGCCCGCTATTGAAGTTGGAAAACTTCACTTACCCAAGGGTCAGAAGGTTGCTGTCATCGCGTTGTTTGCGTTTGGTGCAATTACATGTTTGGCCTCCATTTTCGTCCTCATTGAGTCATTCAAGTTCAAGTCGGATTCGAAGGAGATGACGCTACAAATGGGACAGCATTACGCTTGGTCAATCGCTGAGTGCAACTTTGCTGTAATTGCTGGTATGTCCATATCGAACACAGCCATTCAACCTGTACTGACTTTTCACAGCTTGTCTTCCCATGCTTCGACCAGTGGCACGAAAGATCCTCCCAGGCTCATTCCTCACCTCTAACAGCGGCGGTCAATCAACCCAAATCAGCGCCCCCTTCAGCGCACCATTCAGCAACGGCATCCGCCTGACCAGCGTATCCAAGACGCGATCCGGCGAAAACGACGGCGGAAGCTCAACACACGAACTATCCAACAACCCACCAGATCTATACGACATAGGCGAATGGCCACACGGCACGCAGACCACGATATCAAGCCCTTTTAGAAAATATACATCTGCGAAGGACTATGAGAGCAGCGAGACGGGGATCCGTGTTGACGAAGAGACGGCTGTTTCTGTACAACGGCGTGACGACGGTGTATGAAACAGGGCGGCGACCCTCGGCGTTTTGGATATGATATCAGCGAGGCTGAGTCCTTTTTGTTTACCTTTGATACCACTGGATAAAATACCAACTGAACCTTAATTATCAAGCAAAACGTCCATTGTGTCGTATGTTGTGTCATCTGCGTGTCGCTTCATGCACGGTTGGATTTGGGTTTCTGTACCAGCACAACGGTGTCGGCCCGCCAGCCTCAACCTTCTTGGCATTCCAGTTGCATTCGCTTGCACGGAATTAGCCATGCTCCAGATCATGGGCGCTGGGGAGTTAAATATCACGAGTTTGGGTATTTATGCCTGAGGCATGACATGGCGTGAAGTCGTTGTACCGAACATTGCCGCAGCTATTGCTCAGCTTGCTCCGCAAAGTACGGAGCCCATTGTCCAAAATGAGGAATTGTATGATTCGCAAACCCATTTTGGCCGTGAGCTTTCGGCGTTGCAATTGCTAAGCCGACGGAAGGACCTCAGCTCACTGATTATTATATTCCTCCTCTTAGTGGTTAGCAGAGATGCTCGTGATGTTAGTCTTCATGAACTTTTCAGTGTCGGTTTTCAATGTCCGGTGACCGTCCGGGTGTTTCCGCCTGTCCCGCGGGAGGGAAGTTTACGGAGAGAGTCACTCACCGAGCCATCAATGGGAGACAAAAAGACTTAGGACCTCTATCCTTGGTGATGAAAAGACTTAGGTAAGTTTAGTGTGGATCATGAGAACCTCTAGACCAGCTTATTTTGGCACCCTTGTTCAGTGTCAGTCGTTTTCTTGCTACCAACGGCCACAGCTTTCGCAGTTCAAGGTGAGTGCTTGTAAGTTGCTGATGTTGAATTGAACCTCACCTGAGTGACGTATTGCAAAACATTCATCTGGCTTTAATACTTACGGCTTAACAACACAACATGAAGTCGGAAAGCGGTTGAGCATTTATTATAATAATTCTAGCTATAATATCCCTTAAATATTGATCCATCCCCTTTTGTCCGTATAAACATCTCCAAAGGTACTGCAAGTCCGTGCGATACCTTCAAAGCTTGGCCCGCTTAATTCAGAACTTGTTTTCCTTTCCCCACGATCCCATCATTCCCCATCCCTTCCACCTCCAATTCCCCCCCAGACCCTCACAATGGCTTCATTCATGCGCATGAAGGCCGCAACAGGCCTCTCCGGCCTATCACGCGTCGCCATCTCCCGCGCCAGCCTCACACACAGCGCTATCCTCTGCCATCGCGATCCCCAACGACGACTTTTCAGCAACTCCAGCATCTTCAATGGCTCGTACATCGTCTCCGTGCCGCCCATGGCAGAGTCCATCACCGAGGGAACATTAGCCAGCTTGCCCAAGAAGGTCGGCGAGGCGGTTGAGCAGGATGAGGAGATTGCTAGTATTGAGACGGACAAGATTGATGTTCTTGTTAATGCTAGTGAGCCCGGTGCTATCGCTGAGTACTTTGCTGAGGAGGGCGATACTGTTGTTGTTGGACAGGACCTTGCGCGTATCGTGACGGGTGAGGATGCTGGGTCTGTTAAGAAGAGTGAGGGCGAGGAGTCAAAACCTAAGGAGGAGCCTAAGAAGGAGGAGTCAAAGCCTGCTGAGCAGCCCAAGGCCGAGGAGAAGCAAGCTGCTCCTGCTGAAGCTCCCAAGCCTTCAAAGCCAGCTGAATCGAAGCCTGCGCCCAAGGAGTCCAAGCCCAGCCCTCCCGTTCAAGGTTCATCAAGCGGTGCCTCCCGCGGCGAGCGAGTCGTAAGTCCGCCCAAACCATAGCAACGTTATCCCAAGCTCGCAATCCTGCAGGAGAAAATGACACGCATGCGCAAGACCATCGCCGCGCGCCTCAAGCAATCCCAAAACACCTGTGCCTCCCTAACAACCATCCAAGAAGTCGACATGACCAACATCATCGCCTGGCGCGCCAAGTACAAGGAAGAAGTCGCGGAAGAGCACGGCGTTCGTCTGGGTTACATGGGCGCTTTCACAAAAGCTACTACACTCGCTGCGCAAAAGGTTTCCCAGATCAACGCCATGATCGACACGGAGAAGGAGATCATCACGTATCGCGATTATGTTGATGTGAGCATTGCTGTTTCGGCGCCCAAGGGCTTGGTTACGCCTGTGTTGAGAAATACACATGAGTTGAGCATTGTTGAGCTGGAGAGGGAGGTTGCTTCTGCTGCTAAGAAGGTATGTTCACAATGATCGTGACGGTGAGAATGGTGCTAATGGATGCAGGCTCGTGATGGCAAGCTTACTATGGAGGACATGGAGGGCGGAAGCTTCTCTATCAGCAACCCCGGTATCTTCGGCTCCATGTTCGGAACTCCCGTTATCAACTACCCCCAGGCCGCTGTGTTCAATATGAACGGTATCCGTCAAGAAGTCGTCGCCATCAAGGGTGAGGCCGTCATTCGACCTGTAAGTTTGCCCCTCTTTCACCCATGGTTCAAGACTAATTTTTGATAGATGATGTACATCAGCTTGACCTACGACCACCGTCTCATTGACGGCAGAGAGGCTGTCACCTTCTTGAACACTGTCAAGAAGTACATTGAGGATCCTTCGCGCATGCTTCTCGTTTAAAAGTCGTCGTGTTAGAGTAGAGTAGAGTAGAGTAAAGAGCTTATTTGTATGCTAGAGCGACTGGATTCAGACGGAGGAATGGACATTGTTCTGCGTGGCTGGCGCTTTTGTAGAGTTCAACTAATGCAGATGCTTACTGCGTCGCATGCATGTGTTTATCGTGTGGTTGGGTTGAAGAGATCTAGAAAAGTATAAAAAGGAGAGACCTCTTTTTGAACCTGAGGCCCTAGATTAGAGGACTTTTGAAGACCTCATCCTGAATTGATGATGAATTATACCTAAATCTATATTAAATTATCCCAAGTTTAGAATCCCGTGATCTCGCTCTTCATACAAACCGTTCCATCTTTCTCAACAAGGACTTCCCAAGCCTTCCCGTCTTCAGCTGAGGTCCGTATGTTATACGTCTGACCAGCATATAAAGGTGACATAGCTCTGTATGTGATACCTCTCGGGCTTCCGCCATTGCTGTGAATGTCTCGCCAGTAATCCAGCAGGTTGATGAGATTGAGAGGCCCATGCACAACTTCAGCTGGATGACCTTCAACGTTGCGAGTCCAGTCTTGGTTATAGTGTATCATATGTCCATTGAAGGTAAGAGCTGAGAATCTGAAGAGGCCGACTGGTGACCAGCACAGTTCTCTGATGGGGACACCTAGGTCTCTTAGCCAACATCAGTCTGTACTCTTGTGCGAAGCTTACCTTCACTCTTGAGATCCAGGTCTCTAATGATCGACGGCCCACGGACAACATCCCCAAGCACTCTGGGCTGCTCTCTCACGGCACTAGGATCAATCTCAGGTCTAAACACCCAGGACCTTCTATCCGTCAACGCCAAACCCTTCGGTCCCCAAAACTCCTTCTCAACCTCCACAAGGACCATCTCCCCCGCTGATCGACTCTTCTTTGGCGTCGCGCTCAGCAACGTCGTCTTCTCTTCAACCTGATCACCCACACGGAGCGACACATCACTAGCCCAGGTCATCTTACCGCCAGCCCACATTCTTCTCGTGAACGGTTTAGAGGCATTATACGTGGTATCGCTCCCATCAGCGCCTAATTCAGCTTCCGTTCCATTTGGTGTGAAGTATACGAGGTGGTAGCCAGGTGGTACCGGTGTACCTTCAACTGGCGGATGCTCGGATACATCCTTGCCGTAGAGGGTTGGACGATCAAGCGTAAGTGCTAATGTTTGGAGTTGGTTTGCGTCGAGAAATTGACGGCGGATGATAGATTTGTTGGAGAATGTTTCAAGTAGGTGGGATGCTGCGTCTGCGGCAGTGGCTTTGAGGTTGCGGAGAGACATGATGGGTTGTGTAAGTGATGCGGGGTGAACTTGGGAGGGGAGCGTGAGCAGATATACAGCTGGTGATCGGCCAATTGGTCAAGTTGCCGATATATCAGAAAGTGGATAAGAACCACGACTTTGTATCTGATATTGAATAGGAATTATTTATAAATGTTGTCAATATTCCTTTCTAATCGTTACTGTCGTCTAGAGGCTACAGGTTAGTCTACACAGGGCATGTGAAGTTACCGCCACAAGTACAGTCACTTTAGACTAGGGATTCTAAACTTGGGATTTTCTAGCAAACACTTGGGGGAAAAATCAGTCATGAGCTTAAGACGATATCGTCATAATATCTTCTAAAGATAGATGATAATTACTTTATAGCTCTAGAAGAGAGGAATGCCTTGCAATTGGACATCAACGTCTTGAGTTGTTCTTGAGATGTAGTTAAACCTCCGGCTCCACTTTCGGCAGGCGGTCAAGTTCCGGGTACATGGGTATTCAATCTCCGGCCAATCATGTCGCTGCCATTATTATTCCGCTCACATTTCCCCAGGAATTTTTTATGACCCATCCCTCCGAGGCCGGCTTCGCAAACAAAAAACAATGAAGCTATCCCCAACCTAAAACTCGCACTCTTTTCCCATCCACCCGACACTGTCACCGTCACGATCCAGAACTGACTTTCTGGTATGGTCTTTTCTCTTGGTTATTCATTGAGCTTTCACAATGGTTGCTTTTGTATGTATATCCTCTCCCGCACTTTCCTTTAGTCTTTGAACGTACGCTGACATTCTGTATAGAGGAGAGCAGTCGCTCTCAACGCCGTCGCCGTCGCGCGGCTTCAGTCTCGAACCTCGATATCTCGCTCTAGATCCCTCGCTATCGCCACACAACACCGCGCCTACACGTCGCCGAGTGCCCGACGCCCATATGCCTTTCACACCCAACTCGAGAATTCGTCTACTCCTTCTCCCTCAGCCTTCCAGTACCAACGTGCACCTGCGGTAGAGAATCCCCAAACTCTTGTCGAAAAGATAGCTCAAAAGCACGCTGTCGGGCTTCCCAGGGGGAAAAAAATAAGGAGTGGCGACTACCTGTCGTTGGCGTACGTTGCCAGAGCACAATGACATGAAGCTCAGAGCACTAACGTCAACTTCTAGTCCGGACAAAATCATGAGCCACGATAACACCTGGCCAATCGCCCGAAAATTCATTGAAGAGATTGGGGCTTCTAAGATCTATGACAATCGTCAACTTGGTGAGTGGTGGTTGTGTTCTTTGGACTGAAGATGGCATCTACCTCTGACCACGGGATGCGTTAAACCATGGGAATAGCCTCACTAACTCCCCAAAAGTGCTAACCCTAGACCATGACGTCTCAAACCGCTCTGAGGCCAATCTTCGAAAGTACTCCTTAATTCGCGAATTCGCTGAGCGCCATGGGCTCACACACTATCCTGCCGGAAGGGGAATTGGACATCAGATTATGATCGAAGAGGGTACGAAAGCACTGAGCTAGCTTAATGAAATAGTCTACTAACGCAGGGACAGGATACGCTTGGCCAGAGACAGTTTCTGTGGCTAGTGACAGTCACAGTAATATGTATGGAGGTATGACTATGACACATAGCAACAGTCAAACTCCAGGCTGCTAACACACACGTAGGTATAGGTTGTCTCGGCACTGCTGTCGTTCGTACAGACGCAGCCGCTGTCTGGGCTACAGGACAGACTTGGTGGCAGGTTCCTCCCGTTGCAAAGGTCACTTTCACTGGCATTCTCCCCCCTGGCGTAACCGGAAAGGATGTCATTATTGCTCTCTGCGGCCTCTTCCGCGACGACCAAGTGCTGAACCACGCCATCGAGTTTGCTGGAGGTGAGGGTCTTACTGTCGATGAGCGCTTGACCATCAGCAACATGACAACAGAGTGGGGTGCCCTCGCTGGTGTCTTCCCTGTCGACGATGTGCTCATCTCATGGTACCGCGCCAAGGCCACCACCAACGCCATGTTCAACGGCTCTTCAAAGGATCGCATCAACCACAAGAGAATCGATGAGCTCGAGCAGAACAGAATGTCTGCTGACCCCGGTGCCAAGTATGCTAAGGAGCTCTACCTCAATCTCTCAACTCTATCACCAATTGTCTCAGGACCCAACTCTGTCAAGGTCGCCACCCCCTTGAACAAGCTCGAGGCTGAGAACATCCCTGTGAACAAGGCTTACCTCGTATCTTGCACTAACTCTCGAGCTTCTGACATCGCTGCTGCTGCTCGTGTCTTCCGTGAGGCTGCTAAGGAGGGCAAGCCTGCCAAGGTTGCTCCCGGTGTTGAGTTCTACATCTCTGCGGCATCCATCCCCGAGCAAAAGATTGCTGAGGAGGCTGGCGATTGGCAGGTGTTGGTTGAAGCTGGCGCCATTCCCATGATTTCAGGCTGCGCACAATGTATCGGCCTGGGCAAGGGTCTTCTTGAGCCCGGTGAGGTCGGTATCAGTGCCAGTAACCGTAATTTCAAGGTAAGAATCTCTTATCATTGAGCTATGACCTAAAGCTAACTTATTCAGGGCCGCATGGGTTCTACATCAGCCAAGGCATACCTCTCCAGCCCCGAGATCGTTGCTGCCAGTGCTCTCCAAGGCAAGATCGCTGGCCCTGGCTGGTACCAGAAGCCCGAGGGTGTTGAGAAGGTCATCATCGGCGAGGGAAGCGGCGACTTTGTTGCTGATAAGGCTCTGTCCATTGAGGATGCCCTTGACAAGATCATCAACGAGGCTGATGCTTTGATCGCCGCTGCTGAGAAGTCGGAGGGTGCCGTTGAGGAAGCAAGCCCTGCTGCATCTGAGGAGGAGTCGCTGACTGAGATCCTCCCTGGCTTCCCTGAGAAGGTCGAGGGTGAGATTGTCTTCTGCGACAGCGATAACATCAACACTGATGGCATCTACCCCGGTACGTCAACTCGTCCTCACCTCCCGACCCAACTAATAGCTTGATAGGCAAGTACACATACGAGGACAACATCTCAACAGAGAAGATGGCTGAAGTCTGCATGGAGAACTACGACACCGAGTTCGGCAAGATCGCCCAACCCGGCGACATCCTCGTCACCGGCTTCAACTTCGGCTGCGGCTCATCCCGCGAGCAAGCAGCGACCGCCATCCTCGCCAAGAAGATCCCACTCGTGGTCTCGGGCAGCTTCGGCAACATCTTCAGCCGCAACAGCATCAACAACGCGCTCATGGGCGTCGAGGTGCCGCGCCTCGTGGAGCGTCTCCGGGAGACGTACAAGAACGACACCGAGAAGCCGCTCACTCGACGAACGGGGTGGAAGTTTGTCTGGGATGTGAGGCGGTCAAAGGTCGTTGTCACGGAGAAGGATGGGAAGCAGTGGGAGCAAAAGGTTGGGGAGTTGCCTGCTAATGTGCAGGAGATTATCGCCAAGGGCGGTCTGGAGAAGTGGGTTAAGTCCAAGATTGAGGCTTGAAAAGTGTGATTTGCGTGTATTATAGAGGGTATTTAGATGTTGGAAATAAGTAAAAGTCTTGAACCTCATGACACTGATGACTTGGCTTGAACTTGATTGGGAGACAAGACTTAGGACCTGTATCCTAAGACTTAGGTAACTTTAGGATATCTTAGAAGACCTTTCGATCATTGATTTTGACACCTTGATTCAATGTCAGAAGTATTCTTGCTTCTCGGGGCTTGGCGAAGGCTTTCGTAGCTGACAAAACTACGAAGACAGACTTAGTGGGTATTGAGGAGGTTGTTGGCTGGGAATTTTTGACACCTTGCCCCAAGCTCTCTCCGCATCGTACATCAATCGACATAAAGAGCGCTTCAACATCATCAAGCTTTCCCTATTGAGGGCTACAACTCACTGAAGCACCATTCGGCAATTGACTGCAAAATACGAGAAATAAAACACTCAATTCGAGGATGATACGTAACCCGACTCTCAAGATGTCGCGATTAGCTTCACGATGCCTCATTCACCTCCGCCCATCGCCACCTCACCCATCCCAACGACACGCCTTCTCAACAACACCCCCGCGACATCTAATGAGCCTAACAGGTTTCTCAGACAACCAAATAACAGTCCGCGACGCCATAAGCAAAATATGCGCTGAATTCCCAAACACATACTGGCAGTCCCATGACCAAGATGAGCAAGACCCAAAGGAGTTCCACGCTGCTCTCGCAAAAGCCGGTTGGCTTGGTATTGCACTCCCGGAATCATTAGGGGGTTCAGGTCTAGGTATATCAGAGGCCACGATGATGATGCAGACGATCGCAGAATCGGGCGCTGGTATGGCGGGTGCGCAGAGCATTCATGCTAATGTCTACGCGACACAACCTCTTGCCAAGTTTGGATCGAGGGAGCAACTGGAGGAGACTATCCCGAAGATTGTGTCGGGGGACTATAGAGTGTGCTTTGGCGTCACGGAGCCAAACGCTGGGCTTGATACGCTTCGTCTGGAAACGGTAGCGAAAGAGAACTCTGATGGCTCGTTCAGCGTCACGGGCCAGAAGATCTGGATAACTTGTGCGCAAGTTGCGTCCAAGATGATCCTCCTCGCGAGAACTACACCACTAGACAAAGTCACAAAGCCAAGCGAAGGTCTATCCCTATTCTGCATTAATCTCAATCGCGATCAACCAGGTCTCGAGATGCGACGGATCAAGAAAATGGGCGGCAGAGCCGTCGACGCCAACGAAGTATTCTTCGACAACTACACCATCCCCGCCTCATCCCTCATCGGCGCCAAAAACAAAGGTTTCAAAATGATCCTCCACGGTATGAACGCCGAGCGCTGCCTCCTCGCCGGCGAAGCCCTCGGCCTCGGCTACGCAGCCCTCACCAAAGCAGCAACCTACGCACGAACACGCGTCGTATTCAAACGGCCTATCGGGATAAACCAAGCAATAGCTCACCCGCTGGCCGACGCGTACATGAAGCTTGAAGCGGCGAAACTGGCGACGTACCACGCTGCGAGGCTGTATGATGAGGGGGAGGAAGAGGTTGGGGTCGCGGCGAATAGTGCAAAGTACATGGCTGCTGAGGCGGCGTTTGGGGCGTGTGAGAGGGCGGTGTTGACGCTGGGGGGGATGGGGTATGCGGTTGAGTATGATGTTGAGAGGTGGTTTAGGGAGTGTCTTGTTCCGAGGATTGCGCCGGTTAGTAGGGAGATGATATTGAATTATATCAGTGAGAAGGTTCTTGAGTTGCCGAGGAGTTACTGATGGTTGTACCACTCGTTGTAGGGCGATATGGCCAACAGAGCCTACAACAGACGCTTAGGAGCCTCGTTATTGTTTATTTAGCCAGTATCAGAGTACATGAGGTCCAAGATTCTCTTTTACAGCATTGGTTACTAAATAAAAATACAGTGATATGCAATGTCTTATCAATGAAGAGGTCTAAGCAGCTCATGGTTGCGAGTCCGATCTCGGCCAAGTGCCAAAACTGCCTGATTAGGAAATAAGCGTTGGATCACGGCGCATCTGTACCATTCTATAAAATGTAAGTAGCATTCTTGTAATGAGCTTGCTCTATAAGAAATAATTCCTCCAAGTCTCTCGACTCCATTTTGCTTGTTGACGATTGTGCTACAAAAGACTCATCGGCTCCAGTCGGATATCCATGGTCTTCGGATGACAGATCTACGCCCCGCGATCGCCCTCATCTCGACATTCCCTCACATGTCACCATCCATCAATCACCAAAAGACAATTCACCCAGAATGACACGAACACCAGTCTCTACAAAAAAAGCCCCCGCTGTGCCGTCAAGCTTGATGAACCAGGCCATCATCGCCAATGGCTTCGTTTTCACTTCCGGCGGCGTCGCAATGGACCCCAAGACGGGCAAGATGATTGAAGGCGATATCGAGGCTCACACAGTATGTTAATTCCTCTCCACAAACTCAAATAAATTTGCTAATTGGGGGTGTTTCAGCGCCAAATTATTTCTAACCTCGGCGCCATTCTTGACGAAGCTGGCTCGAGCCTCAATGATGTGATTGAGGTCAACATTTATTTGTCTGATATGAAGTACTACGCCAAGATGAACGAGGTGTATGCTGAGTATTGGGGTGATGTCAAGCCTGCTAGAACGTAAGTAAACTGGGAGATGGGTCAGATAAGAATGCTGATTGTGGTAGATGTGTTGCTGTCAAGAGTCTTCCGATGAACGCGAATATCGAGATCAAGTGTGTTGGAGTCGTTACTAAGCCCAAGTCAAAGCTGTAAACGAGTAGCCGCTGCTTTGGGACTGGCATTACTTGAGAATAGAGGTTCGCAATGATATTCTTAATTGGTAGTTATTAGACAGTCTCTATGACACTTGATTTGCAAGACCAGCTATCCTCAGGTCAATTTATTCAACAAGGTGTATCCCGCCCATTCTGCAAGCGCACCGATTCTGTGAGTAGGCAGCCTCTCCGTGCTAGGATGTTGTTTAAGCGCGTGCCGGAAATGAGCGACCCCTTTCAATACCGAAAGCTCAGGTCGTCCCATCTGGGCGCGGGTGATGCTGCCTGTATCTAGAACTAGCGCATTTCGTTGACTTTCGTGATAGTACATTTAGCATCGATGTCCGTGTCACGCGTGGGATGAATAGTTACCAAATGCCGGGCGTGATGGCATTGCCGTAGCTCCTGGCGTTTTATGCTGCTGCATGGTGGTACAGTACTGTTCTACAGAGTGATTACATAGATGGGGATCAGCGGCATGTTGGAGGGGGGCTGGTATAACATCGACGGTCTTCAACCTTACTGTACAACAGATGACGGTCCTCTCATCGCCAGAGATGGACGTATATACACCAATGCCATATTCGTACAGAAGCCGTACCATTTTAACGCGGCCTGCCATCCTTAATGGACCAGAGGAGTCTGACCGTGCTCGTCAGGGGCACCGGGGATGAGTCCAAGGTTGAGAAGCTGTTTGGCTAGATTAGAAAGCCAATGAACTTGAGGATAGTGCGGCAGACATCCAAATCATGATGTCTGGTACGCGGGTCAGCGCGTGCCGTAGAAGCTCTGGGATGATGACGGCGGCGCTGCCACCCTGCGTCTTGGGAAGATGGGGGCGGAAGTCCCATTACTTTCTAGAGCATCGGCACCAGCACCACTCAGTAGGAGTGCATCCAAGAGGCCCCCATCCACCATTATGGAGTACGCAATATTCCGTATGGATATGTGGAGGACGGGATGACCAGATGAGTCCAGGGCATTTGCATCAGCTTCGAGTTGCAGGAGCTTAGCAGCAAGTCGTAGACAGTTCTTTGCAGTGTCTTTGAACTGCGTAGCGTTATGTAAAATATGTTGGCCGCAGACGGCGTGCTGATGTCTGCCTCGTGTCGGAGCAGTACTTCCATGATATGCAGATACACTGGAAAGCCGAGGCAATGGTATGCTGTATGAAGCGCAGCCAGGTCACCCTGGCCCCTACTGTTCAAGTCTACGCCACTATGCTCACTATGAAGCAGCGAAGTGCTAAGGGAGTGTTGAAAGGCTTTGCTGAGGACCGAAGTATATACGAGGTTCACCACTTGGTCCAGGAGGAGCTTGGGTATGTCAGATCCACATGATTCAGCATGCTTATGTACAGCAAACTTGCTAGGCGTGTCTCTCAGATCATCTGCGCCGTGCTGGAGAAGTAGGTCGACCAGGGACGGCTTTGTTAGAGACATAGAGAACCGGGTAAGGCAGAGAGTTGCCGTATCGCTGCCCAAGACAGCTACATCCTGGATGAGAATCTCTATTGGCACAACACGCCTATGAGAGGCTTCAGTCTCAAATATTTCCCTTAGCAACCCATCATCACGACTTGAAATTGCCAACCGGGATAACTGAGGCAACCAGCGTTGTCTATTGCCCACTGGAGGACAGGTGCGGCAAGATTCTGGTCGGTATCCGGTGCCATACTAATAGGGATCGGTGCAGTTGGGTTCGTGTGCTTGACCCTTTGAGATGGTCTCGTACGTGCCATGAATATGAGACATAGCAAGCATAGCCATGGTCAAAGAGGCGCCGGGGGTAAAGGAGTACCTGGGTGATGGGGGTTGACAATCTTCAGCGGCTGACCTGAAGGCTTGCTGCAGTCCTATTGCTGTGCAAGTTGGCATCGATCTGTTTGCTGTGGTTCTCATATCCGACTCCGAGAGAAGTTTGTCAACCTAGAAGAGCATCCCTAGAACTCTGTAGTACAGACTGAGTCAGTACGCATGGAGAAATAGGATACCGCTATGATACATACACGTATTCCAGCTCGTTCCAAGTATTACTATTACCACCGCCACCGCCACCGGATGAGCGGCGTGTTAATCCCCTGAAAGAAGTGCATGTCGACCCCATATACAGCACAAGCATACTATCCATCACGCCATGCGAGTTGAGCCCTGAAATGTTCTGCGTATGAGCTGACAGAGAAAGAACTGGGGGTTCCGGGCTTTCTGATGCCCCTACAGTCCATGCATCTCTACGACATGACAAATTCGACCTGTTCTGTGCTGATGCGAAGTCTTTTGCAAAGTTGACTTCTTTTTATACCTCCAGACCGCAATCTCTTCCTCTTTAGAACTCGGCGATTGAGGCATCCGCCAGTCCAACAACCGGGATTTGATCGAGATACAGGAGTGCGTCCGATATTAGCTTACAAACCGTATCTCTGGCCTCGGCTGCTCTACCTTGCCGTATAGAAGAAGTGGCCTAGAAATCTCGACTGTATCAGCCACATTGTCACCAGAGTATCAGCCAATTCCTTCGTTGCTAATGTGAAGAGTGCCTGAGCGACACAGCACAGAATTGTAGATATCCCAAGCTGCCACTGAGGCCTAATTACTTGCATTAAGTCCAAATGTTTCCGTGAAGCCGTATAACATATCGCACATCTCGGTTGTTGGTCTTGCACTGCACGAACTCTTCGATTGCAAAGCCGACACCAGGAAGTGTCGCCAGATCACTGCCGAACCATGTTCCTGACCTCAGCCACATGGGCTGGTCCTAGGCTTTAGAGACGTTGTGTTCTCGATCTCGAGACCGAAGACTCGCGCAACATCGCGCAACATCGCGCAACATCACGCACCGTGTCGGGCGTGGCCTCATCGAGACGCAGAAACGGCTCTACCCTTAGGAAGCCACCTCGCGACTCGCTGTCGTCAGCGTCAAGGGACAGCGACGCGTAGTCTGTGTCGACGATGGAGCGTAGTCTGCCGAAACGCCATCGTATAAAGTCCAAGAAACACTCGTCTATTGTATACAAGAGGCGGCATACTGGGCCTCTTTGAAGGCCTTTCATGACTTTCTTGAAAACCCCCAGAGCTATACGCGACAAAATGATACAAAGTGCCTTCATTCCAGCATTCGCCGGCGAAGTTACATGCCTCGTGGGGAAACGCGGTGGAGAGTAATCTCCCTGCTGTCCTTCACACATGATCTATCGATGGAGAAGAGTGACATGGGCATCACGATGAGCTCTAGCCGGTTGCCCAATGCAATGGGTAGCACTGCCTTTCCTCTTCCCGGTGAAAAACAGGCCTGAGAAGCAGCGCATGGTAAGGAAAGGAAATAGACCTGTTGACTAGCATCGGATGTATGTGGAGAAAGTAGATTAAAGGCTTCAAGATCAGATGCAATATTGTTCAGTGTCATATACCCATCCTTTCGTTAGCATGCTGGCCCTGAATAATGCACAGAGCTTCAATGAATAAGAACAATTGCTCAACTAATTGACATGTCCAGTAGCTCATAACGATACGAGTAACAAACCTCCCATGACCAACCCTAAAGTGATGAACGCTGAAGAAATGGAACACCGAACAGCACCACTCCCCTTCGGAACATCAGCACTCTCCTTCCCACCCGTCCCCCCTGATTGCGTAAAGTTAGAAGCACCAGTCAGTTCCAAACGCTCCAAGCCTCCTTCAATCTTATCCAGCGGCGCAACAAACGCCATCTGACTCCAACTAAACTGCGTATTCCTCCCTCCATACACAAAGACCTCAAATCTTCCTACCACTTCGCCACCGGTGAAAATCACCGTTCCATGCAGCACGTCCGTCACCAGAGTGATGTTAGTAGGAGTAGAGACTGTGACGGGTTTGTGCGTGGATGAGGTGTTGACCCAGATACGGCCTGGAGCTCCGGGGTCAAGATCGAGGGCGTCGCCTTTAGTGACTTTGCGAAGGGGGTACTCCCATCCATCAGCGGTGAAGACCATGTTTCCATTTTCATCGAGGGATAGAGTATTGTCGGGCCCGGAGAGGATGAATGGGCCTGTGATGGAGAGAGTGAGGGTGTAGTTCATCCCCTTGCTTCCATGACCAAGACGAACTTCCTTTCCATCACCATCTGAACGAGTCCACGATACCAACGTACCGTTACTCCAAAGAGATAGCACCCTATCAAGATTTTGATCTGGAGCTCTCGGAGAGTAAAAGTCAACACTACCATCACTCGTCTCCTCCACCAACCTCGGTCCCCGACTCCCACTCCACGCCCGCCCTCCCACCACCGCAATACCCCTCCTCATAGAGTAATACGCCTCAAGCTGCGTACTCGCGTCAGGCCCATTATCGTTCCACGCCGCCAACGTCGCACCCCTCAACCTCTCCTCATCACTCTCAAGCTGCATACTCGTATTCACGGGGTTGAAATCAGCAGGCGTCCACTGCCACTCCTCTTTATCTGCAAAGTTGAAAACGCGACTTTCGTTAAAGAACTGTGGATAGCGCGCTGGGAGGATGGGCATGTGGTCGTTTTTGAGACTTGTATAGGCCCACCAGTCTTCTGAGTTGATGATGTCGTAGCCATCTTTGACGAGTTGTACGGGGTCGGATTGGCCGTACTGCCAGTGCTGGATGATGACATTTTTATCAATGGTTTGGTTTCGTTTTGATGGTTCGTGTGTGCCCCAGATTCGACTTCTCTTGTTGGATGTGGAGTTTATGAAACGGCTCATTTTGTTGACGAAGGTGATGTAATCATCCGCAAGTTCGGCGTCGTATTCGTCGGCGCCAATATGGACTTCTTTTGTCTTGAACCATGGCAGAAACTCTTTCCAGATACTCTGTACTGTTGGTAAGGTGTCCGGGTGTGTCAAGTTGAGCAAATCCTTCTTGGCCAGGGCAAGCTCGGGTTTCCATTTGGTGAGGTATAGAGAATGACCTGGCGCCTCAATCTCCGGGATGACGGTGACACCTCGTGAAGCGCAGTGGCTCTGCAGCTCCGTGAAGTCATCCCTCGATAATGTCTCGTTCTCACGCCCATGAAGAATACCCCGCAGTGATTCATCTTCCGGCAACAGCGAAAAATGAGAGTAGACATCCCTCCAACTGTCATTCTTGCCACGATTCAGCGGATAGTTATCGCTAAGATGATAGTGAAACTCATTCATCTTAAAGAATGAAGCATAGCTGCACAGCTCTTTTAGAAAGTCTTTTGAGTACCACTTTCTTCCTGCATCTAGCATGTATCCTCTTGTGGCGTAAGCCGGAGCATCTCGACCCAGGGTACTTGTAATCGTTCCATTGCCAGCGAGGAGGAGTTGAAGAAATGTTCTGGTCCCCCACCACATTCCTCGCGCGCCTGATCCACCTATAAATACGCGATTGGAGTTGATGATGATCTCGTAACCTTCTGATGTTGGTTTTCCGTTCTCGTATGTGAGATCAGAAGTTTCTCCGGTGTATGAACCAAGAGAGATACCGCTGACGTTGGTGGGAAGTGAGTCGACGCGCTTCAGAGTCCAGTTGGATCCTGTGACCTTGGCGAGATCATCTTGAAAGGTTGTCGCGAACTCTTGGGCGGTAGGCGGTATCAAAGTCAGACCATCTTTATCCGACACAGACGCAAACTTGTTTTCGATGTATATGACCTTTGGTCCTGAATTCGCAGACCAAGTTTCTTCCACAAAAGAATCAGCTTTTTCAAGAATCGGAGGGATGAGGTCTTGTGCTACAGCCAACAGAGGCGAAGCAAGCAGAATGCCTGCGACCAGATATTCCTTCAACATGACGCCACTATCCTCAGGCTCGAGATGCAAAGTGCAAGTTCTTTGCTCGCATCATCAATCAATCGGAGTTATCGTATCGCTTGCTTGTTGTTTGCCGATCTTGGTGAGATCTGGGTCTTGACTCCGCAACAAGTGCGGGGATGTTACTTGATTGCAACAACGCGGATGTAACTGTAACCATGAACTCTTATCATCCACTGGCAAAAGATCCCGAGGCGCACCTTCTTGTTTAAGCTTGGGCTTTAAGTTGGCTACCCTGGTCCTGTTTCAACTTGGACAATTCCGACTACGACTTCACGATTATGTCTGTACCCAGTGATGCTGAGGTTACCCGGACGAGAAGGGACATAATTTGTATTTTGTCATACCCAGAACTCATGTTGAATTCGATTGAGAGTAGTCAAAATAGTCAAACGTTAACGTTACTGAGTTGTCAACGTCAATGAAATTGATCAAATATCGTGATCAAAGATCAATACCCGACAATAGAATTTTAGCGTGCAACGTCATGAGAAATTATCTATTTTAATTTATTCATTAATAATACAAAGACATCATAAAAACAGTTTTCGCTTTAAAGTCTCGCTCATTCATGCCAACTCGTATCGCTGCGTCAACGGCCGCTTCTGCTGCGACTCATGAACATACATCTCATATACCCGCCTCTCATCAGCTGACATCTCATACGGAGGTAACTTATGCCTAGGAACGTGCATCTCTTGTGGCGGCAAGGCACTAGGCCAATTTACCGAAAAGCCATCAGAGTTATCTTTATAATGCGTCGGTTGAGTCTCAGATTGTTGACTTTGAGCTCTACGGCGCCGTCGCCAGAAGAAGATACCCAGACCAAGAGCGATCAGAAAGAGTGCGGCACCTGCTCCGACGGCAATTCCGACCTTTGTGGCGGTCGGCATGGAAGGCTTTGATTCAACTTCATCTTGTTCTGAGGGACTAGCCGCTTTGGTTGGGGTGCTCGATGGTGATGGGGCTGGCTCATCGTCCCAGACACCTTTCCATGAAGCTTCCCAGTTGTTTCCACCCTTAATAATAGTCTTATCCTTAACTTCAATCGAAGTGACGTCTGTCGTGGCTTGAACTCTGGGACCTGGTGCTTGAGCTAGCCACCACCTGTTGGCATCGGGATGCCAGTTCGCTCCGATAAAAGCATCTTGTAGAAACGATCGTCCGAGGACATATCTTCCATTGTTGTTTACGTGGCATGGGAAGTAGGGGATAGGATTATCGACGATTGGCTCTGAAAGAGTGAGGTTGAGATGCATGAATGGAACTCTGATCTTGACGGGGTCGGTGTTCGTGTCCGATATAAACGAGAATGATAGAGCGGTCGCAGAGTTGACGATTCTATCGTATTGATCTGACTTTGTGTCCCAGATGTAAAGACCAAGATCAGAATTGAAGTTGACAGGAAGGTGTTCGGCGATGTTGTCGCAAGTGGACTTTGGAAGGGTGAGGTATGGAGAGCATCCGTCCACAGTGACTTTCAGACCGCTAGTGATAGAGGAATTGCCCTTCGCCAAGAGATTATTCTTGGACTTGGAAGTAAATGGCGAGTAATCGCCAACACCTTCGATGGCAATATCCCAAAGTGTGATACCGTCACCTCTCGGACTTCCACTCAGCGTGAGTACTTCACCAATAACGCGGTTCTTATCATAACCACCGAACCAGAGAGACCCAGCAACAGAGGGCTTGACGGATCCGATGTGCATGCCATAGGAATTAGAGGGTGTGTAATCGTTCTCCCAGAACCATCCCGGGGGCATACTGCCATTGGTAGCAGGCTTTCCATCAGGTTGTTCGAAAGATTGGTTCACGGATCCTGGACCGCCCAAACTTAGGCAACCCGCAAAGAAGGGAACGGTCTGACCACCCGGATACTTAATCCTTTGCGCGTCAAGTAAAGCGATGGTCGAGTTGATGGTGTTAATCTCGCCAAACATGATATCGTCTCTGTATCGGATGCTCGTGTCACCTTCGAGATTCACGCCTTGCATGAAATTATCCAGTTCCACGAGAATATTCAAGCCAGTTCGATCGCCGGTTCTTTTGTCGTAAGTACCTGCTTTCGAAGCATAGCACGTTCCTCGCTCGCAGTAATCATCACTGATAAGCCATGTTTCCCACGTTCCGCCAGGATATAGTGAAATGGAAGTAGGACTGCTTCCAATCTGGACACTGACACCGCGCCAGGGACCATCAGGTCCAAATGCATCGTCCGTCCATTGGATTTCTCGAGGGACTTGGGCAGCAGATGTGAGGACGAGGAAGATAAACACGGGTAAGATGACTTTCCAGGCCATGGTCAGTGACCCGCCTCTGGAAGGTATTAACGAGAGGATTAATTAAGGTAGTGTAACAAAGAATGAAAGAGAGATCAGAAAGATGGAAAGCAACGGGTCATGAGCACATGCAACGAAAATCGCTGGAAAACAAGAGCAGAGAGAGATGGGCGGGACGAGCACATAACCATAATTAGAATTTGCAAGGCTCAACCAAGACGACAATCAAGTCTTGGGCGTCACCAGCTGAGCAACCTATCGCCAGCCGGTCAATTTGTCTTGGCCCACTTGGTCTTGTAAGAGAACAACCAACATGCATAAGGGATTCTCAGCCCAGGGCGCTCAGATATGTGACTATACCTTTATACAAAGGATAAGCGCTGGAAATATGGCTGCAATGTCCCTCAATTAGGTATATGTACTTGTTAGCGGCACCTGATGGTTAAAATACTGAGGTGGCTGTTGGGCAGCGCTCAATCAACAAACATTACGGGGAGCGGTTTCAGAAGAAGTGCATGCCAAGCCAACAAGATATCATGTCATGAGGCATTAAAATAAAAGGGTTGAATTAAAACTCGACGAGAACATGGTAAAGCAGAATTAAATAAAGTGAAGCATAAATGAAGCTCGCGATAGTAATAAACTCCAAACATACACGAGGTAACAGTAACATCATGCCGCGAAGGAAATCTCGCCATCGCGGTTAACCACCTGAAACAACCCAAAATAACCGACCCCTGTCTCTACATGTCTCAGCGGTTAACGCCCTCAAATGGTTGGACGTTGAAACATGGTGGGGAAACTATGGATTAGCGAACAGCCACTCGATTTGCCAAGAAGCTATTGGTTAGCACAGCGCTTATTGACGATCACAGGGGTCTAAGCGCCCGAGACTGACGACTGCTTGTGCTGAGCGTTATCTCTTTGTCTCCTCAACTTGTTCATCGTCTGTTTTGCGTTCTGCTTTTTAAACATCCGTTGCCGTTCAAGCTTATTTCTTGTGCTGGGCACTATTCCCTCTTTGAAATATCGTTTTTTTCCCTTCCCGTCTCTCTGATTGCGGGTCAATCTCGAGGTCGTCTCTTCACCCCACCCTTTGAATATCACATTCTTTTGCCCAAAGATTGAGCATCGTCTTTCTCTTGCATCTCATCATGTCATCAAAGCGCATTCGCTTCGTTTTTGTCGCAGTCCTCACTACACTATTTTTCTTCTACCTTCAAAGCCAAACAAGCCAAAGAACATCATCATGGCTATCACATGTCGAAAATGACGTTGACTGGTCGCGTTTCGCATATACGCAATATGTCACAAACAGCCAGTATTTGTGTAACTCACTTATGTTCTTCGAATCCCTGAAGCGTCACGGTAGTCGACCTGATCGTGTAATGCTGGTTCCCGAAAGCATGCTTGAGCCAGAGATGGTCAACTCAAGTGATGCGTATCTGTTGAACAAGGCGCGCGACGAGTATAACGTCAAGCTTGTTCCTATTACAATTCAGACCAACTGGGCAGGTGACGGTAAGTAACCCTCGTGGGACTAAAGAATATGTCTGATTGGCTTTCCAGCTACGTGGGCAGACTCATACACCAAGCTTCTAGCATTTAACCAGACTAATTACGATCGTGTGCTGTCCATCGACTCAGATTCTCTCCTGCTACAAGCAATGGACGAACTGTTCCTCCTGCCAGATGCACCCGTGGCTATGCCTCGGGCATACTGGATACACCCCGAGAAGGTCCTCTCATCACAACTCATGCTCATCCAGCCCTCGGAGATAGAGTTCTCCCGCATCATGGAAAGAGTGCAGTCAGTAAAGTCTGGCGAGTATGACATGGAGATTGTCAACCAGCTGTATGGTGACAGTGCTTTAATCTTTCCCCACCGCCGCTACGACCTTCTCAGTGGAGAATTTCGCAACGACAAGCATGCTCACTACCTTGGTTCAGAGCTTGAAACCTGGGATCCCGCTGCGGCGTATAGCGAGGCTAAGCTCATTCACTTTTCGGACTGGCCGCTGCCAAAACCTTGGAAGCTTATGCTTGAGGAAGATAGACTTGCGGCACAACCAAATTGTATACAAACTCCAGGCGGGGAAGAGGATTGCACAGCGAGGATAATTTGGAACTCGCTGTATACTAACTTTAGAGAGAAGAGAAAGGTTAGTTCAACTCTACTGACCATCACCTTTCTGCATACTGATGGGCGCTTTCCAGGAAATTTGTGATTATCGTGTAGAGACAAGAGAGTCTGCTGCAAGTGGGACGATGTTGATCTAGAGTTCAAGAGTATAATGGAGTATGATGGAGGCCGACATGTAAATGGAGTTTGAACTTGTTCGATAACCGGGATATTGTGCATGACAAGTCCGAGTAAAGTTCAAAAGAGATTGTTTGGATAATAGTAAAAAGAACATAGAGCTCAACTGAGCGTTGTTAAATGTCCACCCTGTATCACAGAATGTTCACACCGAGCTTAGGAACCATTAATCAATGCGCTTCGAACACTTACTGAGAAATCAGAAGATCTTGGGACAGATAGACATAGAAACAGACTGTGGTCAACTTCAACTACTTGGCGTGTTCAAGAACAATACATATTTACAGAAGTAACATCAGGAACACCAGGTATAGAAGAAGATATTGAAAATCTCGATTGAACAGATGAATAGTTCAAGCGATTTTCATAGCTACTAAATAGCCTATATAATCATCTTCATCCTTCCTAACTTGACATAAGGTAGGAACATCGCCGAGCCGCCGATCCGTAGCAAATCATATCCAAATTCTCTATCGACACCACTATCCCCTTGGAATCTCTCTGAATACATCATGAATACCATTAAGAACATCGTCCAGAAACTCAAGGAGCTTCCTGTTCCTCAGTTTCCTACCGAGCAATACACTACGGGATCCCAAACTCTTGAACTTATCGACAAGGCAAACCCCAACCGCCAAGTTGTGAACCATTCTAACGATGTGGATGAGGATGATAGTGTCTTGGGGGAGAACTGCTGGCCTAAGACCCGAAATGCCATTGTCTTGGAGGAAAACTTCTGGCCTAACATCCGAAAACACATCCTCGCCGATGATCCCGACGCCGTACCCATGAAAGCCATCTGTTCCGTCTGCTGGGACGAAGTTCAAGTAACATATATCTCTACCGATGACAAACTCGACATCGGTCTTGTTGCGCCTTGCGGCCACATCATGTGTCCTGCATGCTGGCCACGCAAGATTAATGACCCGCGGCACGGTCTCTTCGAGTGCCGCAAGTGCCCTGTCTGCCAGATTGCACTTGAATGTTTCATTTGCTACAAGGCTTGCGACAAGGTGGTGATTCCCAGGTGTGGTGGGAAGGCTGCTATCAAGATAGTTCCTGAGACGGCTCCGGAGTGTGGACGAGTGTACCGTTCTTGGTGTAAGGACTGTGCTAAGCCTTACTATCAGAAAGGAGATGGCTTTTGGTTTGACAATTCTGAGGAGCAGGGAACACCTTATATACCTCCAAGGCCGGTCAAGGAGTCATCATATAGGGTTTTATAATATTAGCTTTATGCTGTAGCAATTAGTCAGTTATTATGGTATTGATATCTAAGTTGTAAGCTAGAAGTGTTATTTATAGTGAAGACTTGTGGCTGAGAGCTTGTTCTGGCTGAGAGAACTTAGAGGAGCCGGGAAGCGTGAATAGCTCTGGACTTTGAGGCTGAAATGTGTAAGGTAGGTTAACAGTCGGTTACACATGCCAGAGTCTTTGATGGGCTTCCAGTCGACAGTGATGCTTGCTTTTGGCGAAGTTTTGGGGCTCCGCGTCTAGATAGAATGGAAAACTCATTTGTATGATCTGAGTGTGTCATATCTCCACCTGCTCTTGTATTTCATTGCTCGATGAGAAATCTCAATAAAGCAATGACTGTATATGTAAAGTTGTAGTAAACTGCCATTTATAATGGAACTTGTCTGATGAATGTTCGTTGCTGCTCATACACAAACCTAAACCTGGTCCATAGTATACCAATGATGTTTTTGAATTTGGGCTAATTGATTCTGTATTACCCTTATAGACCGGAATTGTATCCAATGGCTGGTCTTTGCTGCCATGGAATAGAAGGCAACCCTAATACAAGATCCTCTGGACTACTTTGAAGTGCCCTTCGGCCGAGGCGAGAGCCAGTGGAGTCCTCCCTTCTTTATCCCTTATCCACGAATTTGCTTTACCCTTATCCAAAAGCAACTCAACAGCCCCCAAGTGCCCTTTTATTGCAGCATGTCCAAGCGGAGTAATCCCGGCGTTATCCCTGTCATCAACATCAACGCCAGGTTTGCCAAGTAACACCCGGATTATCTCTTCATTTCCCTGTTGAGCTGCGTGAGATAATGGTGTAAGCCCATCCTCATCTCGCACAGCGAGATTAGTCTGCTCCAGAGAAACGAGCTGCCTGACTATTTCTGTTTGACCCTGTATGATGGCCCAAAATACCACTGTCCTTCCTTTCTGACCCTTCATGTTCACCGCCTGTTTATAGTTCAACAGTATACTAGCCATGTGCCATTTGCTCTGGTAAGCAGCAAGCAGTAGTGGCGTACACTTGAAGCTATCCACCACGTTGAGCTTTGCTCAACCTGTCTTCAGAATCAGACGCAACATATCTACGTCTTCCATCCAGATACAGTTATGAACGGGTGTTCTCCCGTAGAGATCCTGAGTATTGACATCAGCCTGAGAGTTATCGAGCAGATATTTTACCAAGCTCGTATTGCCGCTCAAACAAGCCAATGAAAGCGGTGTGCGGCCGTCTTTATTCTTCATGTCAACACTCGCCTTTCCCGTTGCTATTAGAGCGCTGGTAATAGGAGCTGAATGCTCTTGAACGGCGTGATGAAGTGGTGTATACCCGTTAGTATCGGCTACGTTCAGGTCCACTGAGTTTGTTATCAAGAACGGAGACACAGCATCCGAGTCTAGGGTCAAGCAAGCCAGGGCGAGAGGCGTAAGCCCACGGCTATCTCGGCTGTTGACGGGCGCATTTTCTGTTGCGAGAATCTCCTTGATCATATGATATGATCTTTTTGTAACAGCTCTGTGCAAGATAGTTTCGCCCTTCTCATCACATAGATTGAAATTGATCTTTCTTGATCTCAGCATAACTTTCAACTTGTCGGCCCACTCAGTATCGATCGCAAGAATGGCCATTGTACAATCATGAACGTTCAAGTTATCGTCATAAAGATCGAACATTAGCCTAAGAGTCGGGCAAGAGTTGTATCGAATAACCCAGGAGTATGCAGGATCTTGACGATGTACTCTGGCAGTGACGTTGGCCACCCCTGTTCTCAAGATCAACTGAGCAATATCATCCTGTTGACAACGAGCAGCTTGGTGAAGGGGGGTCAGCCCAGTCAGATCTGGTAAATTAACGTCAGCGCAACCGGTTTGCAGTATGAGCTTTGCTATTTCGAATTGACCGTATTGGGTAGCGAAGTGAAGGGGTGTCATCCCAGTCTTGTCTCTGGTATTGACATCTGCTTTGTGTTCCAGGAGAAGCTTGATGATTCTGCTATGTCTGTAGTTGATAGCCCACATCAGTGGAGTCCAGCCACGGCCATCCCTGGGATTGAGGCTTGTTTTCCTTGCTTCCAGAAGCACTCTCACTACATGAATATGGCCGTACTTCGATGCGGACAGTAGAAGCTTTTCACCCTCATTATGCTCTGCGTTGCTGAGAAAGTCTCTTCGTAGCACCAGATTTCCTATCTCAGAATATCCGCTTGTGAATGCGTACGATGTCGGTGTTCCTCCCAAGACATCGGGAATATCAACCCACGCGCCAGCTTCGACCAAACGTCGAACGACAGGCAAGTGCCTATTCCAGATAGCGTAAGTCAGGGGTGTTCGATTATCTGAGTCCAACTCGTTGATATTGGCCCCTTGCCGAAGGACGATTTTCAAGGACCGAGGGCCAATAGATAGGCCACGGATTAGACGTTCCACAACACCATCGTGGCCGTTGCCCGCTGCCCAAGATAACGCTGATCTATTGTAAGTCCTGTCCGTTCTGTTCAGCTGTGAATAGTCGGTCTTTAGAACTCGCTTCACAACTACTTCAAGTCCAAAATATGATGCTGCCATCAAGCTTGTAAAACCTGTAACGACCCGGGCATGCCGACTTTTCCAATAAATTGGGAACCAAGACAAGAAGCAAGAACCTCGAGCCTCGCAGATCTCTAGTGCCACACTTGCCATCTTCTTCTGGTCATGGACTGAGAGCCGATTGAAATGATTGGTCCAGTGTTTAGCAGCATAGCTAAAAAACGCGTTCTTCTTGGTATATGTTGAGGAAGGTTGGACTGCAGTATGTCGGTCCTTCCTTGAGTGGTTCAAAAGGAGACACCAGATACAGACACTGGTCAAGGTCATATTTGAGTCGCTTGCGAGTACTGAATGTTTCCAGCTTAGACGGCTGGAGCTTGCAGGTCCAGAGTGGTCCGTGGATATCAGAAATTCCTTGACAGTCTGATGCAGAAGAAAGATTCGTGATTCGCTGATGGTAACTAGTCCGCAGATGTCTCGAATCTTTTCACGGAAGCGGTCTTCAGGCTCTATTTCAATATCATCAATAGACCGGTGATGCTGCTGAAGCTCGAGGGCAACGATCATTTCCCCCACTGTAAGAGGGCGATCTGCAGCGATGATGAGGTATAACATTCTGGCTGCCTTGTCTTTGCTAAAGGTTCTACACATTATTCTTTCGTAGGCTTCGTTGACGTTTTGGGGGAGATGTGATGTGATGCTGATAATCCTCTCTTGACTGATGTCAAGCTGGCGCTCGATCAAATCCAATGTGAGGTGGGCCCAAAGATATGTTCGATTCCGAACAGATAAAAGCCGCGTGATTAGTATCAGTTGCTCGCCATCTGTGAGTGACTGTTGAACACCGATTGTCTTGACTCTTTCTCTTATGGCAATGTCTATTTCTTTGACAATCTTTGTCATCTCGGAATCGCTCTCGCCACTTAGGTGAATGACTGGCAAGTTCAAGTTCTCCAGTGGTTTGAAACCCGTTCCGATTTCTCGATAAGGTCGACTCGTGATGAGAAACTTTAGGTTAAGGCTTTTCTTGGAGCCACAGAGTTCACAGAGCGCTTTGAAGAGTTGACTCCTCTCTTGCTCATTGCATTCGTCAACTGCATCGATGAGACAAGCAATTTCTGTGTCGGGGTTGCTGTCGGCAACCTTGATGAGAATTTGCCATAGTTCAACAAAAGATGCAGCTAACCATTGGCCGTTGGCATCAAACTGTAAAAGGATCTCGTCCGACTGTAGCGCAGTGTCTAGCATGAAGAGTTGTTGAAGGATGCTGCTCAAGGCGCTGAGAAGACTCTTTTGATCGGCGAAATCATCCTTGAAGAAAAAGTAACAGACCTTCCTGGAAGCAGTATTCTGAATGATAGAGTCGACAAGATGTTTGACGAGTACAGATTTGCCGCATCCGGGATCAGCAGAGACCCAGAGGATCTTCGAAGCATCTTGGCCGAGCCACTCATGGTAGAGATGATGGGAAATGAACCATTCGCAGGTTCCTTGAACAGCAGAAGGATTCCGATCCTTCCGGCCACGATATGGGGAGGTTGCGAGGCGCTTCAGAACCTGGGCTTTCCTCCTCTCTCGGGACTGCTCCTCTTCATCGGTACGTCAGCGAGAAGAATGTAACTTGTGACCGAAGAACGATTTACTTACCACTGTCTCCATTCCCTCCAACAAAATTTACATCTCCGTGAAATTGGCTACCAAGAAATTGGTTGCCATTTCCTGTATTATTGTATTGAATTCCCCCGGAAACATTGAAACCGCTCCCCCAAGTCGACACAGGCGTATCGATTCCTGGGCTGTCATCAACCTTGCATGCTTTGACTGTTGCGGTCGTTTGTGTTGCTAGCTTGGTAGGGCTGTTCACTGGCTTCCGGATGATGACATCACTTCTCGACCTTTCCGGCGAGGAGACATTTTCAGTCAAGGCTGTACTCGCCATGCTTCGCGTGATATGTCACGTCATAGCCTATAAGGCATGGTTGACAGCTAGCGAATGAGTGCGGCTGTAGGCAGTCAGTATGCTTTTCAAAGGAAATATTATTGTCTTATCTGGAACTGTCCTTGGGCGAGAGATGAAGCCCTACTTGCGTGGGACGTTTATTCTAATTATAGATTACTCTAAGAAGGTAAGAATTACATTGCACTGGTGTATCTCGATGAGCAAGAGCCTTGGAAACTTGAACAGCTTAGCAGCCACCAAAACCTGTTCTTGTCTGGATATTTGTCCAGCGTCAGGGAATTTCAGCTGGAGTCCTAGAACGCCTTTGCCCGCTTCCACAGGCAAGCATTTTATGCGTTGTCCTCGCAGGACGCCCTGTCGTGATAGTATCGATAGTCTACATTAGTGCTGCTTGCTGATTGGATCACCAAAGCCTCTTTCAACCCCAAGGTGTGGTTCCCCTCCTGAGGTGTGACACGACCTGAAAATAAAATAAAAAACCTTGGACAATCTCTGTAAAGCTGATTACTTATTTAGATGGCAAACCAAAATAGACCGGCCCATCAAAATTCCCAAAGAACTGATTCCCCGCTCCTGTGTTGTTATGCTGCGTCCCTCCACTCGCATTGAAAATGTGCCCAGTAGTCGTTTGGAGGGATGACGTTGCATTTGGCGTTTTTCCATTTGACTCTAGTCCAGCCACAGGGCTGACAGTTGAGTCTCCCGTTGCAAGCATGGCATCTCACCTCGCCAATTCCCCCAGGAGTCTCTTGAACCCACTCTCCTCGCCTGAGCCAAACTTGGCCATGTCAGAGTGGTTGGCATGGATGCTGAAAACACTGTAGCCTTCAAGGGAGGCCGATTCCTTGCTGACGATTGTGCCGATTCCGGGGATGGGCAGTTCTTCGAAGAAACAAGTGATTTGCAAAGGCCGGCCCTTCTTGTCAAGATCACGTAGCATTGATAGAAATGAAGTCTGAATGAATTCGAGATATTGGTTGTTTATCTGTAAAACATCCAATATGCTGCGATTTGTCGATTTGACTTGACCCAGCGCCCACGCCGGTATCTTAGCCCAATCAGCAGCCCACGAGCCACGGTGCGGAGTTCCAAGGAAAGCGATTCCTCGGGTACAGTTCGAAATGTGCCCAAGGTGAGCCTCTGGACTCTGGCGTGAGATAATCAATGCTGTTTTGCAAACAATACCGCCAAAGCTGTGCACAACGAAGATAAGAGGTCGATCGCTTATGCCGGAAGATGAACGCTCAGCAGCCAGGTCGTGCAGTAGATTATTGGCGTGATCAATCAGCCGATTCGTTGAAGAAACAGACTTCTTCAAAACATACGCATCATAGCCGTAGGTGAGGAGACGTGCTTTGGCTAGTCGGGATGGAAGCAACTCGGCAGGCCATGGGTTAGGCTGACCAGGAGCAGTCCAAGTCTTATCGCGATTACCTGACAGACCGTGTATGAAGCAGATATCAAGTACGGCATCTTGAGGACTGTGCCAGATTTTAACGCCGTCCGGGAAGTCGTTGCACGTAGTCTCTGGAGCCGCGACCGTGTTGCTCGTTAGGTCAGATTGGTCCATGGTGTCTGGTTTGCGCCATACTTGTCTGAAGCTCTTCATCGTTTCGAATTCGATCTGTAAATGCTAATAATGATGGACAGTGCCGGCTATTTAAACGCTAGAGCGCCTGAGAAACTGGTTGATCAACGAGCTGCAGAGTTACTACAGAAAGTTAGGCGCTCAGCCGCATTGGAACTTGCATTTAACATAGCCTCCCAACATCCTGCATTTACATGGTAAGGTAGCTCATTTAGACCAGTTTCGATAGCCACCAATGAGCGATAGCTTCTTGTGCCTCTCACTAGAGGATGTAAGCATTTAGGTACATTGAGTATAAATTCAGCAGGCCTTTGTATCAGTTTTATATTTCTTGGAATGAAGCATGTAGCTTTGCTTTTATTCCCGTGACGCTAGACTTATAAGTCAGCGAGCCCCTACATTTTTGATAATTACTGTCCCTACCGAATGTTGCTTTTGTAGCAGTCTCGGCATTTTCAAGTCTAGGATGTGTTTAGGAGTGGCGCTATAAGAGGAAATTCAAGGCTCCCCTCTTGTGCAATGGAACATAGCTTACTAAGTCTGGCATGTAAGAGAGTATAACGACTCGGGTCATCGAACTGCAATCACCTCTGGGCCAAAAGGTCACTAAGAAATTTAAAATACGAGAATAAGTTATACATATAGCAGTAAAAACATACAAAGAGAGCACAGAGCCTGCTTATCAGAACCCATCTACAGCTAAATACTTATCTTAGCCTTAAGCCTATCTCCTCGTACAATCCATTCTTTCTTCTCCATTAGTTCGGGGAGATCCCATGTCACATTGATATATTGACCAGCCAGCCAATCTCTCTTCTGAGATGTTAAGTAAACGATAGAGTCACCTGACAGCTCTGGCTTATCGGCAAACGCTGAATCGCTCTGTCAGTAGTAGGTTGTTGATCATGTAGACATCAAGAGGGCTCATTGAAACTTACCTTTACTTAGTTCTGGAGATTGAGACCACAGTTGCAACACCATCTCGGTAGCTACACTACCTGGGTGTGATAGCCCCTTGTCTCCGTACTCCGCGGTAGCAGATTCTGCTAAACGGAGAGTGGCTAGCTTGCTGATCTGATATCCACTCAAGGTCGGAGAGACGCAACGCGCACCGATGCTACTGACGTTGGCGACAGTCTTTTTGCCTTCGCAACTGAGCAACAGTGGAATGAACGCTCGCAAGACCAAGTATAGCCCCTTAGTGTTGATGGTAAAGTTCCACGCTCACCCCTCAGGATCACTGTCAACAATGTTCCCGTCACCTGCTAGGATCCCAACGCTATTGACCACAACGTCTAGACGACCAAATTCGAAGCGGATCTTGGCAGCTGCACCATCTACACTCGCAGGATCTGATATGTCCATGTTGAGTTCCAGGACCGTTGGTCGTTTGCGACCTGCTTTGGATGCAGCGTCAGCAATCGAGGCTGGGGAACTAGAAAGGTCGGAGCGTGCTCCGATGGCGATCTGAGATGCGCCGGTTTTAGCAAACGAGATAGCCGTGGCGAGGCCTAGCCCTCGACTTGCACCGGTGATGAGGACTGCCACACCGTTGAAATCGAAGTGGGATGGTGAAATGGCGGCGTATGTGTTGTTGTGTACCTCATTGCTAACGTAATCGTCGACTGCTAGATAATCAGAACTCTTGAGTCGTTCAGCCTTGGCATGTAGGATCACCTGGGCCTTGGGTATCCTGCCCCTGACGACAGCATTCTTCTGACAATATTAGGCAAAGTGTAGTATCAAGACTTGAAATGGGGTGGAGCAGAAGATGTAACAATCGTTGTGTTATATAGGGAAGATCCGGTCAGAAATACTCATGGTAGAATCAAGATCAAAGCTATGATGCTTTAGACCAATACCCAGATTAGCTGCAATACTTTGAAAGTCCGCTGATGTTTTTCGGACTCCGCGTGTTTGCGGAGTGGCTATTGATCAGCGGAGAGGGCACCGACTTGCGGAGGATGATGTTCCAGGTGTCTTGGTCAAAACTGTGGAGTTTGACTAGCCTATGTAGATCACTCGGTATGACTTCATTCAAAGACTGAAAAACCTTTTTCCAGCCACTTCTTCGACAAGTCCATTATCTTCAATTACCTATTCAGACGATATTGATCACGTGATGATGGCAAGCAGCTTCAACTCTAATCATGCGCTGATGGCTCTATCATAACTTCTTCATGTTCAGACTGGGGATTCTGCATGCACAGAAGCTTTCGAAGCTCCATTTTGGTCTCCATACCATGACCTCCCATCATAAGTGTTTGCATCATGACTGACATGGTACGACTTCGAGACCACAATATCAGCCATCCTGACAGTCTTGGAAACGATCGAGTCCTGGCTTCCCCTAACACTCGGCTTCGATCCGTCATTAATACTCGGCGTAAGCTCATACGGCCCCGAAATATCCTGCGTAATCGTCCTATTACCACCCCTCGTGCCGTGAGTAGTCGTCCGATAGGACGAAGTAATCTCACTCGGAGCATTACCGTTCCAAAAGGACTTTGAGAAGATGGGTCGGAGAATGGGGATGTTGACGGTGAGGATTCCAACGATGGTTTCGCGAACGCCCCATGCGTTGATGGTTAGTGCAGATGGGTTCGCGGAGAGTGTGAGGACGACGCGGATTATAGCTGCTGCGATAACGAATGCTCCTGAGGAGAGGAGAAGGCCGATGACGAGTTTCCTGCGGGTGTTAGAAGGGGTTTAGGGGAGGGGAGGGGAGACAGACTTGCGGAAGGGGACTTGGAGTTTCCAGAGCAGAGGCATTGGAATTCCGAGGATAAGGGCGTCGGTACTAGAGAGTTATAAGTGTTTGTAGGAGTAAGTTAGGGGCTACTTACAGGACGTTTAGAATTGTTGTCACCAGAAAGTTCTGCATTTTAAAGGAGCATTTCTCTATGAGAGCTGTTAGTTTTTATGGAGTCACCATCCTGTAGCTCAGCACGACGAACCTCCGGGATCGGGCACAACCCTGGAATAGCGTCAGTTTGATTCATCAACATCAACATCTTAACTTACTGCCAATTCTTCTGAGTCGGGAAGCATCCAAAGGTAATCTACTGACGATCAGCCCTACCTCAATCCAACCTCGACGGAGAGCTTGCTTACTGTGAGGAAGACAGCAAGGTAAGACACAGCACACAGGATCGACACAGTCTTGACAAACATATTATGCCACGTCCCAATCGTCATTCTCGAAAAGAAGCATAGCATCGTTCCCTTCAGAGACCAAATGAGCGCTGTGTATGCATACCAAGCTGCAAGTTCGAGTTTAGAACCCGTTTCGTACTCGTGGATTTTATCTTGCGTCAATTCTTTCGATTGTGAGTTTACGATCCTCTGCTGGGGTTTGGGAGTACTGACTGTGTGACTTGGCTGCGACGCCAGCTTCGATATTAGTGCCAAGGTAGTCTATATAGTTAGTAACGAGAATGGGGACGGAAGGGATTGGGTCTTACAGATGAGATGTACTGTAAATGCATCTACAGCGTAGAATATGAGAACAAGAACAGAGAAGAAATCATCTCCTTGTAGACCCCTCCACCCAACGGTCTTGAAACGAACTGCAAAACGCGCGAAAAGAATGAGCGTGCCGACGACATAAAGCGCCCACGACTCGATAATGAACTAATCATATCAGCCAGTTCCAACAGTAACAATCAAATAAACATACCGACGGCCTATCTTCAATCTGAGGCATATTTTACAAACAAACTGACAAAAGCAGAACAGAACAGGGGGGCAATCGAACATGCGGGGAGCACCTCCATCTTTATTGCACAAGCTAAAGCTACATGAACCGCAGACTAGCACAAATGCCCCTATCACATCGGATCGAAGCGGCGTTGACGAGTCGCGGCTGCATATGACTAGACCCCGTAAGGGTAAAGGGTTGACACTCCGATCTGAGGTAGATTTGTTTCACCCTCTGTACTGTACACTCGATGAACCGTGTAATGCTGAACTCTGATGAGATTTCTATAAGATTTTTTTTAAATTGAATGAGTATAGGTGATAAATATTCTCTGAAATGCCATCTGTTTTACGAGTGAAGGAAATAAATTCCTCGCGATTTTGAAGTGCCGATCTCTTTCGGGATTGGCGAGTCATGGATCTGCGCTCGGGAATCTAGATCGCGGGATAAAGCGGAGAATAATACGATCTATTCACGATCGATCACTTTTGACCCATAAGCTTCTCAATCGAGTTGTCTTCGCATGATCGACATGCCCAAATGGGTAACCAACAGAGTTCTTACCAAACTTCTTTGCCTCATTGGGCCATTGACTCTATTATCTCACCACGATTTTCACTTATAATGTAGCTTACCACAATGAAACTGTCTTGTCAAGAGTCACTGAATTCTTGACTCGACAATCCTGACGCTTTTACCTCATGGCTTGACTCTAGGTAAATTACACTACGTTTCATATAGAGACCGTCTTGAACTTAATTGGCCACTTAGCAGCCTTTGAGAAGTGGCTTGGTCCAGACCGACGAATCTTTAATTTCTTTGGGGTTTGCGGCTTGGCTAGTGTGTTAGATAACCCGCCTTTGCCGAAAGTTGATCCGGGAGGCGGGCCGACGACGGATTTGCATTATAGTTGGTTTCAATCTCTGACGATTTATCTGGCTGGAGGAAAAGCGAAGATCGGAGAGATAAATGTATTATCTTTCAAAGTAAGGAGCGAGAATTCTTTTAGATCGGATTGCTCAATTCTCCTGGACAGCTCTTTATAAGGGCTTGATTCAGCAAGCTTAGTGGGATTCATAACCAATAAAAATAACCCAACTGTGTGAGAGACGGCCTCGGCGTCGAAACAAAACTGCCAGTTCGTCCTATATTTCTTTATACCCTCAGGAGCGGAGGGAGACGCGGAAATACCTTGGCACCTCAGACTAACTACATGTTGCTAGCTATCTCAGCCACGCGCCAGACAAATACCTTGATACAGATGTGAAGCGGCTTCATCTTGGGTACGGTCTATATATGAGCCTATAAAGAAAGGATTCCAATACATAGACTCTAGACCGCGAGCTCACCACCCAGGAACCAACTCAACATTCAGCTTCCACCCCGAAAGAATCTTAAACAGCGTCAACGCAAAATCATCACCAATCTCCCTCCCCTCAGCCGAAACATTCTGTATATCAACAGGAGTAAACCTATACCGCCCAACAAGGCTAGCAACAAAGCACGACAGTTGATCTCTGGCGTATTGCTCACTGACGCAACGGCGCGGACCACCTCCAAACGTCAGAAACGAATATGCGTGGTCCGCTCCGCCGCTGGGATTATCCAGCCATCGCGATGGATTGAACAGCCTCGCATCGGGTCCCCAGTGGGTGGGTCGCGGTTTAATGCCCATGGCGGAAAGACAATCTTTGTGCCTTTGGGGATTGGCTCTCCTGCAACAGTGATGTCCTGTGTTGGCTCGCGCCAGAGGAGAGTGTTGATGGAGTGGTATCGCAAGACCTCGTTTGTAACGGCGTTGAGGTATTTCAGGTTGTGCAGTGGAGACTGGCTATCTTCTGATCTCTGCTCGCAGACGGTCTTGAATATCAGGATGTCGAGAGAACAAGTGCATGGCCCAGCACGTAGAACCAGCCACAGTCTCTGTTGCAGCAGCAAAGAAGTGAACAGTCTGCTCAACCAAATCCTGATGCGAAAAGTGCCCAGTCTGCATTAGTAGCGTGAGCATCTCTGGATCAGACCTTCCCACATATTTCTCAAAATTCCGCTCGTGGTCTGCCGTGATATCCTCTGCCGTAGCACGAACCAGAGCCATGATACTATTGATTGTCTTAACCGCTCGCAGAGGTAGCTTCAGCGCAATCTGAGGCCCGATGAGGGAGGCAGCACGGAGGGTAGCCTGGCCTCGCTTTGTGGTCTTGAACATCTCGATGTAGGCTTTACCAAAGCGCACCTATGGGTCTGGAGAGCCTTTAGTGCTCTGTTTTGATGTGACTCTCTGGAGGGTCTGGAACTCGGTGCTGAAGCCGAACCGGCCGATAATGTCGATACTTGCTGCTGACACAAGCTCGATGATTCCCACAACCCCGTGTGGGGCAAATGGCTCCCTCTTTATATGTTGTGGGAGGAGATCAACAGCGTCAACAGCCAAGTTCCACATGGTAGGGAACCACTTCTTCATCTGGGCAGGACTAAACACCGGATTGAATCTCTTGCGAGCCTGCCCATGTTGATCACCCTCCTGGATGAGCAACCCATGGCCAGCGATGTTATTCGCTAGAATCCATTGAAGCTCAGGTTTGATAGACTTGTAGGCATTTGAGGACAGTAACTCCTGCGCTACTTCAGGGGAAGCGACATAGATACGCTCCTGGTTGAAGACCCCCGTGTACCTGATGAGTCCCTGGTGCGGGAGGTTATCCATCTATGTTTCTATCTCTGAGACTTTGGGTTCGTGTATGAGACGGAATAGAAGAGGGCCTTGCTTGGGAGAGGGAAGATGCTTGAAGGGGCTGAAATGGGGTTTGATGAAGAGGCGGTTGATGCAGTGTAGTACTGTGACTACCACTGCGAGGATAGGGAATATCCATGATGGTTTGGTGAGGTATGTTGATAGTGACATTGTAGAAGAGTAGGCTGACTGTGATACTAGTGTCGGCATGTCTCCATGGAGTGATCAGGACATCAGCGGCGAGAGGCAGTAGAGACATCATTTTATGTGCACTGATGTGGAGGAAGGGATCAAGAGCCACGCAGAGAAGACTGTAGAGAGTTGAACATCTTCCATCAAGCCTGTATCATCCTAGTCTGTCGCAGATCTTCTCCAAAGGTCGGTCCCTTCACAGATTTGCAACCCGGAGGTTCCCCGAAATCCAGTTCCATCCACGAAAGGGAGGTGGTTCATTATCTCATAGGGCCAACACCAGACGGTTCGTGAAACCCTCGCTCAAGTTGAGGTTACATCTCGCTTATGACCCCAGATTACGGGATTTGTCGGTCCCACATGGAAGGGTAGTTCCTAGCGCTGCAACTCGGGAAATCCGGGGTATTTGGGCAGTTTTAAGGGTCATGTACAAATACGTTGACGTTGATGGTGCTATCTAGTTGCTATCAAGTGTTATTGATCAACTCCCAAGTCCAATCTTCTCGCTTCACAGTTAATATGCACAATCAGACTACCAACGATATTGGGAACTCCATCTCCCTCGATGACTCTCAAAATCCATCCTCAATTCCCGGTGGCTTAAAAGAAGAGGACAGACCAGTCAACTGGTCCTCCTCCAAGAAATGGTCTATCGTGGTCAGCACTTCTCTCGCAACCTTTGTCGTCTCCTTCGGCAGCAGCGTCTACTCAGCTGCAATACCCCACATCCAAACCCGCTTCAGCGTGTCACAGCCCTTCTAGGCATAACACTCTACGTTATCGGCTTCGCCCTTGGTCCGATGGCATGGGGTCCCGCGTCGGAACTCTACGGCAAACGACGACCCCTGTTTCTAGGCTACGCCATCTTCTGCATCTGCCAACTCCCATGTGCACTCGCGCAGAATATGACCTTGCTCTTGACGTTTCGGTTCCTCTCTGGTCTAGCTGGCTCTTCGAGTCTGGCTATTCTGGGGGGTATGTACGTCGACTTCCTCGCCAGACCAGCCGAGCGAGGAATTTCCACGGCTGTTTTCAGCGTTGCGACGTTTTACGGACCGACTGTTGGACCTATCATTGGAAATCTAGTCAAGCTCAAGTTGGGCTGGCGCTGGACGGCGTGGCTTACGCTGATAGGAGGTGTTGTCTTTGGGAGTGTTGCGTTTGTTCTGACCCCTGAAACGTCCGAGGTGGTGATACTGCGCCAAAGATCCAAGGGCAATACCTCGGTTAGCCCATCTCGGATATATCGTCCAGAACGGGGCATATCGATATTCGTGCAGAGCTACCTTACAAAACCTGTCAGGATGTTTGTGCGTGAGCCAATAGTAAGTCAGTTACCCCAGCATTCGGAAACATTATTGATGATCTGCAGCTCATCTTCTTCACCATCTACATGAGTCTGGCTTATGGAATTACATACCTCACGTTCACCATGTATCCTCTTGCATTTGTCACAGTCCGCGGATGGTCCCGTGTGGACGGAAGTCTTCCGTTTATCGGTATGACCATTGGCGTTGTTTTGGCGTGCATAGGGATTGCTCTGCATAGCATCTACTATATCCAGCAAAGCCGAGTTCATGTGCTGGAACGACGTCTGCCGCCCATGATTGCCGGGTCCATCCTCTTGTTCGCAGGTACATACCAAACTGCCCTGTCTATTAACCACGATCTTACATATTTCAGGCATTTTCTGGTTCGGATGGACCTCTAGCAGGTCAGTCCATTGGCTGGCACAAGCTGCCACTGGGGTCTTCCTTGGCAGCGGCTCCATCCTAGTCTTGATGTCTGGCGTGGTCTACCTGATTGAGATATATCTAGTTCATGCCAATAGCGCCCTGGCCATTAATAATTTCCTACGTTGTGTGATAGCTGCTACGTTCCCTTTGTATGCTACAGACTTGTTAGTGGATGTAGGGCTGGGTGTTGGTGGCTCGATTATCGGCTCAATCTGTCTTGCTCTCTCGCTCGTTTCCTTTCTTTTCTGGCGATATGGTCGCACTATCAGACAGTGGTCAAAGCTTGCAGAGGAGTGAATTCACTGAATGTTCACTGTCTATACCTAGCGTCACATAACACTTATTAGCCTAACCTGGGCTGAGCGAGAGGACGCATACTGAAACGGCCAGGAACAGCAAGCCGGTATTACAACGACATACTCTGTTGTATGATCTATCTCTTTAACCTTCCGTATTTCCATAAAATCAAATTTCTTGCATCACCTAAAATGTATAGTTGTGAAGTTTCCTACTTCGTTTAGAATGAGAAGATATCCTCCTTGATGTCGGCTGCACAAGCCGTTGAACCACAGGGTAAAGGGTCGGGCCATTAGCCGACCAACACCATCTGCAGGAGGCCGACCAATATGTCTTATCTAGCCATTCATCTTACGCGAAATACACTTAGGCACCATGGCTGCCTAAGCATTGAATTCCCCTCTTTCATACTGATTTGAAATGTTGGGCTTTCCCATGAATCTGCTTCCTCTTTTTCTTCACTTCTTTTCATCAATTTATGGTTGTCGAATCTCGTCACGACTACATCCCCGACTCGCATCCGGCCAAGAGATACCCCAAGATTCGTCTCACTCTTCATCTCGAAGCCCTTTGATTTGTCAAACTTGTCCATTTCCATCTTACACTTCCCTACTCGCTAGATCGAGATGGCAGAAACTCATCGGCAAGCTCCCCTTCTGAAATACAGGATTAAGACTGACACTTTCAGCAACGCCCCTCGCGGCTTCGGATCAAGAAACGCCACTCGACCTTGCTTCAATTTCAAGCAGGGGAAGACTTGCAAGTTCGGTAGCCGCTGCAAGTTCTTACATGACCCTCCTACCCCGCTGCGAACCCCCCAGCTTGACTTTCCCGACCGCCCCAGCGCTGCTCCCGATGGAAAACTTCGTCAGTGGAAGAGATTCCTGAACCTGGGTGATCCAGGTTGGAACTCACCAGATTTGACAACTCCTGCTGTCAGCCGATTCTTCCAGCTAGGCCTCGAAATG